>JAHZNG010001106.1:0-23066 GCA_027744375.1 Orchesellides sinensis
TTTTGCATTTATTTCCGAAAAAAATAATTATATCAAGTTTACATTTTTAAATAGTATATAACAATTAATGGCAACCAAGAATAATTTACTACCAACTTAACAGCAGTGTCTTTTACCAGCTGCTTCTGTGTGTTAGGTATATTTAACATATTATTTGGTGAACTAATTTTGAAATCTGGACTGACAAATTAATATAAAAAGAGTATATATACAATATTCACATTTGTACAAAGTTACATACCTATTATTGTGGAACGTCTAGTTTATCTTTCTGCCCTTGTTATCATCATACCTGAGCTCCTGCAATGTTCCTGACTCGAATGTTATAACCATATTATGCAACTGCACGCGAGCAATTTAAGATATGCAATGCTTTCATTTTTCTTGAGACGATATGGGTGACGACATGAAGACGAGAAAAGTATGATCTGTATGAGTATGAGTAAGAAAAATACGATTATATTGTAGCTAATACTATAGCAGAATAAAATGCGGATTATATGAAAGTAAGTTACAAGTACTTTGAAATGTGAAAGATTATCAATACTGGCAAAGTACAATGAGATACCCTGGTTTAATGGCTTGAAAGCAGTATAAGTAAGTTTTCCCCTGCAAATCCTACTTTTTATATAAATTAAGTTTACCTATCTGTCTTACCTATCATGGCCTAACTCCTAATACTTTAATTATCATTAGTACACTGCCATATAACAAAGTCTGTAAGTTTCAGCGGCATTTCAAGTGATGTACTGCAAGTGTTATGTAGAGCCTACATATATTCATAAACAGAATATCTTCTGTGTACAAAAGACCTGGTAATGTGTGGTAAGTGGTACCTACAATTACCATTTTCATCTTTAAAGTTTACCCCGGGAAAGAGGCTTCGGAACACAAGCAATATCGCAATAACATGTCCCGATTACTGCCTTCGTTATACGGCAATTTGACACAAATATGCCCCACCTACCTACTCCTGTCTAATATAATCATCTTATACTTAAACTTCCTACAAAACAATAAAAACATATATTTGGTGTCAATTGCAGATACATGATTGCACAAAGTTAACAAGATGTAAATAAAATCTTGTAAATATTTCCATTGCACTACTCATATGACTATAAAACTTATAATTCATAAACGTAAGCGTTAAATGCTTTCTATACTATCATGACATATTACGGGGAATTGTTATGCAGGTACCTTATGGAAAGGGTATTTCTACCGGTAATAATACTACTGATATGGATGAAACACGAGCGACGACGACGGGTAAGCATTGGCGTAGTACTGGTACTGATTCAAGATCCCGAGTAAGTACATCCGCCTTCTTGCCAGCTAAATGGACCCTTGCGTTGATGAATTGGATGAAATGGGCGACGTCAGTGGGCTACTACTATTATTTGTATGGGGAGACTGCGGATGGTGATGCAACGGAGATGGGGGATTAGAACCATGATCTTCATTCCATATTGGTGTAGAGCCTCTTCTGACTCCAGCTATAAACCTACTAGATCCCGTGGACGAAGTAGAGGAAGATGGAATTGGCGTCGAAGAGGTACTCTCTGTGAGAAAGTGACTTGTGAGATGAAGCTGGAAATCGGCTGCATTATGAAACTTCTCACGACAGATAACACAGTTGTATTCAAATTCAGGGGCTCGAGGAAGATGAGAATGTTTCTTTTGTTCTGCAAATAAAAACCATAAAATGCTACTTAATCTAAAGTTGTACAAAAAGAGTTTCTAAATTTAATTAATAAAATGTAAAAGTTCTTACCTTTACAAGCCAGGTTTACAGGTTTCTCAGGCTCATTGTTATTATTATTTCGTTCATCTTCACCACAATTAAACTCTGAGCTTCCTACTAAGAGCCTGTCTTTCTCATCTGCCGTCAGGCTTCCCACAGATGAAGGTTTAAATATCCACTCCCGAAGTTCTACTGAAGGAGATAAAAGTACACCAGTTTCACCGTTTCCGACGTTATTATTGTCAGCAACAGTAGAGGCTCTTGATTTGGCTGGTTTGCCGGCACCTTTGCTTTCTCCATTGCCCTTACTACCTGTACCACGGGAGCCCTGTGCCGCGCTATTATCGTCTGGTAACCTAATCATAAAAAGCAACATTGTATCAAAATTCTACAGCAGTGATTTAATTATAAAATTATTATATGGCTTTGTCTTCGTCAATATAAAACTTACTTGAATTCCTATTGCGGTTTCTTCGTATTTGCAATCCTCATCTTTGATCTCAATCTTTTTCGGGCCCACATCCCGTATATCCCGAATGATAGTCCCAGAGACAGGAGACGACTTGTCTTCATCGAACTGAAGACGACGCACTGCCTTCGTCTTCCTGGTTGGTTTCACAAGACTCTTCCTCTCTTTGGCGGCTGGGGCTGACTGCGGTGGTGTGTTTACATAATTGTCATTGTCATTCACCTAAATAGCATTTACAAAATTTAACACTTATAAACTAGTTTAACCTTAATACAAAATACAAGAGTCATATGTAACGGATTCTATACCTGTGATTTATTAAGCCGTCCCGTACTCATACTCTTTCTTAACGGCTGCTCAGGCGTCTGCAATGGGCTCGCCCGCTTCCTTGCACCGGGTGTTGGTAACTCAGCAGCCAACAAAGTTGTCACCGGACTCTTGATTAAATTTCCTGGACTCATCAGCAGTTTTCTTGAAACAGCAGACAGTCTGGTACTTGTGTTCTTTATACTCAAATCCAAACCCTGCGCGTCATTGTCATCTTCCTCAAATTTTTGAACCAAAGGAATTCTTCTATTGCTGTTTTTCAAAACGGGAGACAATTCCGGTGGCGTTGGAGGAATGCCTATGTTTTCTGCCTGACGATGTTGATGATATTGTTTAGAGTATCCCGATGGGGAATGCATTTTTAACAAGTTCACATCAGGTATAACCGTCGTTGTGGAAGAAGTGAGCTTGGCTGCTACTGGGGAGAAAGCAGACTTGGCTTTGTTTCCTGTTAGTACCATAGGCATATTTGGAGGAGACAACAAAAGCTGTTGCTGCTGTTGTTGATTATGGTGCTGACTGGAATGCTTTTGGTTAAACATTGCTTGCACCAATGCAGCAGCCGCTGCTGTTGCTGCTGGAGAATGCTGTTGGTGTTGTTGCTGCTGTTGATGACGTTGTGGGTTACCACCATTACTTTGCAAATGACTAATATGAGATCCCAACGACTCCTGTTGCTCCTTCATTTTTAACAACTTTGCCCAATGGAATATCGCTGCTGGATGGAGGAGTGGAGGACTCGACATTCCAATCGCTGTACAGGCCGCAGCAGCTGAAGACAAGTCATTCAAGAAAAGTGAGCGGTTGTTTGCAGTGACCCCGGCTGATGGTGAGAGAAGTGATGAGGAAGAAGGGCATAACAAGGAAGTCGCTCCAAGCCCAGCGGATGGATAGTGGGAATGGTGTGGAGAGATGAGGGAGGCTGGCGTTGGAATTAACAGCTTTGAAAAGGATGCTTCCATTTATCGTCAAAAATCTGAGAATTCAAATAAATAATCCAATTATGAATTAGTAAATATTAGATTACAGCAGCCTGATTAAACATGAGCAAAAGCAGAATCAAAGAGCGAATTAACTATTTACCTAACCCGAAATGATACATGATCAATGAAATAAACAGGACACTAATTATTTATGACCTTACAAATTAAAGTTAGACTACTTCCACACGCTGCACGTTTTCAAAAACATATGATTCATTTGCAAAAAATAAGCAAAAAATATTCTTTGTTTAATAACAATTTTTTTATAGTAATTCGTTCTAAGAATTTTATGCTTTCAACCTTTTATTGCTTCCTACAAAGTGAATTTATCTTACTGAACGGAAAAATCACAAATATTTTTAAACTAATTCTATTTTTATGAATCAAATTACGTTTTTGTAAGCGCATATTATGCACACAACTTCCCAGTAAAACAAATGTAAATGTATCTGTATCGTTCGTTATGCCTTGGATTTAATTTGATCAAATAGCAATGCATTGTATTCCATTATGAACAGTACATGCAGAGATATGCATAAGGAACAAAACGTGACAAAGGAAATATCGTTGTATAGTTCTTGAAGCGAAATGTATTTAATACCGGTAAAAGGTTATTTGTGAGGGTGTGAAAGACAAATGTATATTGACGTAAACGAATTAATTGCAAGTTTTGCATACATCATAAAAACAATAATTGAGAAAGATGTAATTTTTATGAATCTCATCTTTTGATATTGAGAAGAGTAATGAATACTATCTACATTTTAACTAATAATGTAAGCATTAAGATAAAAAGCGCTAATATATTATGCGCTAATTAAAGCAGAACAAAATTACTCTACTTACTTGTTTCAAAGTGTGCTGGATTGAGTTGATTGGAGAGAACAAAGCGGAATAATCTTTTTTTTCTTGGTTTAATCCACTTGCTAACTTCTTATCCTCATGTACAGAAGAGCAGACGTTCCTCTTGTGTCATATAGGCAGAGTTGGTAAAATGATGCTTTTAGCAATTCATACGTTTCTTCCTCTGATTTTCTCTCCCCTCCTTCTTTGTTCTGCTGATGTGGCTATTTGGCTGACTGACGGGTGAGCATAAGAATGCGCATGCAACTTGTTCGCGTGAAAAGAAGTACCTAACTCAATATGACTCAGGTGAACCTTGGCTCGGCTTCTTCGTTATGTACAAAAACGTAAGTAAGCCTTTTTATTACTTCCCCTATATATAGCAGAACCAGACCAAAATGCAAATGGACTGCTGGTGATGGAATTGGGAAAAGGTCTTATTTGTCGTACGATAATAGATACAAATGTCTGGCTTGTGGATGGTGGCTGTCAGAAGAGTTCTTCTCATGTGATGACGATGATGATGTGATGGCTCTTTTTCTTTTTGTCGTTTTGGTATTTTTGTATGACTCACTTTTTATCTTAATCGTACTATTTTCCTCTTTTTTAAAGTGTATTTGTTAAAGTTATTAATACGATACCCCTTTACTTACAAACTCGTTGGCAATATATACCTTATAGGTTTTTTAAAAAACTTTATCATAACAAACTATCTACATAATAGATTTTTGTAAAGAAATATGTTCTTGGTGGTTTTTGTTTATATTTACTCGTGTTGCTGTACATGTACCGATATTTGATGATGGTAACAAAAAAAAATCTACTTTGTAAGGTACTTTTTAGAAAGAAAGAACCTATCTGATGGAATTCATGAGCAGATTTTAGGGTACACACACGAGGTAATATGTAATTTATGATGTTATATTAAGTGAGTTTGATAACTATTAACGCCTACGTTTTCAAGTTTTCTGGGTTGGCTTTGCTTTTGAAAACCTTTCTGACTAGGTATCGATGACTAATGTAATGCATTGCACGGTAAAGTGTTCTTAAAAATTGCACGTTGTCACTCCAAAAGAATTCAACACGACTAGAAAATCCTAATAATATTGCAATATATTCTGACCAGAAGAGGTAATTAAGATGACTTTAATATGACTAGCCCAACAATGACTATAAATTGTTGTAATACAAGAAATGACTTGGTTGAGTGACTTGAATTTGTCAGACTAGAATTGTAATCTTTATATTGCGGATCAGGCTGACTAGTTATTGATGACTTAAAATTTTCAGACCAGATCAATCGTTTGTTTTTTATGACCTGACTAGAAAACACAAGATATTTTGATATGCTGAGACTAGGTTGACTTCTGACTATTTTCGTTTAAAATTACACCTTGACTAGTATTACACCCCTCTCTATATAAAACTACCATGTAAATAAATATTTTTGACTAAATGACAAGAGATCTTGTTGCTTTACAAATGTTTTGACTAGAGTTCCACTCGACACCACACTCTTGTGCTCCACTCCTTTGGCTGACGCTCTTAATTTACTAACCATGCAAAACAAAAGCCGAGTGTGAAAAGTGTGTTAAATTCACATCAGCACAGTTTGTTTGCATTTATTGGAAAAGAAGCAAACCAGCAAAGGGTTATGGACTAGATGTGATGATAAACTAGAATACAACAAAATATTTACACTTTAAAGTTATATGGACTAGTAAAAAGAGATCTAAATATTCTGTACAATGTGATGACTAGGATTCACTCGGTTCTTGTTCTTCTTTGTAAGAAAACATTTCTTAAGACTAGGATGAACATTGCTTAAACGACTAGTTTACTATTAGGAATTGACTAACTATTGTTGAGAGGTATTTTGTGGTTTTCCTACAAAAACTAGAATCTTACACTAATGACCAGAGAAAACAAAACCAACAAAAAACTAACAACAAATTTTTTACAAGGTATCCTTACAGGAATTCAGAGCTGGGGTGACTTGACACAGTTATCCCAAAGACTAGTATTCCAAGAATAAATTATTGCATTTTTTTCCGGCACTTTCTTTCTTGACAAAAACACAACACTTACAAATTATTATTACTCTTAATTATAGACTAGCTTAAATCAACTAGATAATTATTAAACTGACTATTGTTAAACTAGATTAACTATAACGTATTTTGTACTCTTTTTCGGGTGATACTTAATTTGCAGGAGGAAACTTTGTTTAGAGTTGAAGTGAGTTTTGTATAGTAAGAGCGTAGTTGAAGTAGGGAAAAGTGATTAGAATCAGAAGTAGAGATATAGAAAAAGACTGTCTCTCTCCCTTGTCGTAATCGTCGTGACAAGAGTTGAGGTATGACTGAGCCAAGGGTGACTGGAGACCCGTGCTTTTTCCCTGTTTATGTCACATAAAATACATAGGAAGAAAATCGTACACAAGCCAGAAAACCCAAGCGCTTTCATATTATCGTAGTATACTTCAATTTAAAGAATCAGAGTGGACTAGATAGGGGTTGCAGAAGCTGAAGAGTCCTTTCTTGTTCCGAGTCGTAACGTCATGCTATGCTATCGAGATCCTGGCTTTATCTTCCTTCCTTCCTTTCTGCTTAAAGCATACATAGCTTGCTTGCTCCGTTCCCCTTGCTCTTATTTACTTAAAGGGAACTTCCATGCCATTGCAATGTACACAGAGCTTGGCTTCAGCTTCAAATTGAAGGGATCCCTTTCTTGGCTTGGCCAACCACCTATTTTTCAGGTGGAACAGTGGAGGAGCGTCAGGAGAAGGAATACGGTGTGAAGTACGCTAGCTGTATTATGCATACCGTTGTATATGGGTATGTACAATGTTCCGCTGGTTTTCTAATGTATTTTTCCAATGTGTGTTGTTTCTTATCTGCCTGCGTCTCTTGTCTTTTTTATTTTACGTTTCCAATGTTCTGCAACACAACCCCGATCCATCCCAGTTCCGAAGAGTCGTCCAATCCAAAACGAGTTGAGAATGCCGGCGTGATGCTATCCACTAGATGAGACTGGAGGGTGGTTTCACATTCTGACACACTCTTCATTGGTCTCTTACTGCTTTACTTGCAATTTCCTATATGTACAGAGATGAGCAGCAGGAAAAGAGATACAAGGAGCAAGTAGGACAAGAAGATGATAAAAGTGCTCCTAGCACGTTAATATGCTTTCTCGGAACTGTTAGCTTTAACCAAGCAGGAGCATGACGATGAGAAAAATTGTTCATACGAGATGATATGGAATTTTTGGGGGTAAGATGAGAATTATGCAACATTAACGTATTTAAAGGTGTTTCAAGTTTCAAGACGTCAATAAAAGATCTTTAAATATACGAACGGCTTCGTTTAAAATTAGGTAGGTGAGGCAGCATTTGTTGACAATACACAAATTTGTGTGTGCAATGTGTATACCAGTGCATTCTTGTCAGTCAGATACTATGTTATATGCGACTTTTGAGAAAATCCTGATGCCGATAAAATGTAGTTGGAAGATGATACGGAGAAGACATAGAGTAACTTTTAATTAGACTAATGAAGCAAGCGGGGAGTCAGCAACTTGATTGGCCTTTCTTGTTTTTCACCTTCATTCATTCTAAAGTTTACTAATGAATGAATTCCTTTCTGCTAAATGATTTCTGTTTAAAGAGGATATTAAATTCATTTTAAGAACAAATTAAGAGACAACTGAGCAAATAAAGTGTCGAGTTAATAAGTGATTGCTTTTAAAGAACTTTTTCAAGTGTGATTTATGGAATGTAAAGTTAAGACTAATTAAAGTAGAAGAAAGCTGTAATTTATGAAGAAAAGATCTGGAGAAAATACCACTTTGTTGTAATGTATGTACCTATATATGCTAAAAACGGAATTGTATGAAAACCCATATTTAATATAGACGAAAACATCTGAACCAGACATTTCTACTGTTGCTCGGTCCATTTCATTAAGACTTCTTTCGAATATCTCTTTCTTTATACCTATTTCATTATGAAAAGTATCCGAGTCTATTTTATTCGCTTTTATAATGAGCCATTTTCATTTGAGTAACTTAATTTTTCCCTTATCGTAGAACAAAATAACTACTATACCTGCTAATTGGTATATTAGAACACTTAATACATCACGTAATGTAAGTAAAGAATGACGCGTTTCTTTTCACAGAGCGCATTGTTTTGTTTTACATTACATCAAGGCTTTTACTAATTAATTGAATCAATTACACAGTTCACTTGTCTACATTTTAGAATTAAAAATAAAACAGGGAGAAATATTAATCAAAGATTCCTGCAATACCTCCTTCAATTTAGCATTTAATTTCGTTTAAATCTAAGGGTGTCGAGCAGTCCAGCAAATTATATATCTTGGTTATCTTACAAATCATGTATAGAAACAAAGATGGTAATATGTATGATTGATGATTGCTGATTTACGGACTACGTAAAAGCATTTTGTTTTAACAACAACAACATGCATCACCCCCAACTTATATTATTAAGAACATATTATGTACATCTGCAGCATGCAGGCAAGGAAAATAATTATTTTGCAATAACTTTTGAATATGTAATTATCTTTCACTGACTAATAAATATGATTCATCTTTGCTCTCCTTGTGTGATTGTTGTATTCTTCAACCAGAAACCCGAATCATGAATATAATTATTCATCATTTCCATCATTCATCAGTCACCACTTACAGTTGTAGCTGCAGCATCGTCAGAAAACGCATACAAATGTTACAAGTATTACATTTAAGCGATCAAATATCCCTAATTTACAAATTCACATTTTTTATTCCAACTCAATCTTCTGCCAAACATACGAATGCAACATATACGCGCGCGTGCCTCGCCCTACGTCTGCACATCTGTTGCCTTAATTTTGTTACCTTCCTTCATTATAAAACAAATGCGTAACTCTTGTTATATCAGCTCAGGTATGTTCCATTATATCATAAATGAATCTTTGTTCTCGCTCTCTAACATTTTTATCCTAATCTTCGTCCACTATACTCTTAATGCTCTACATTGTTGCTGATCCCGGTTCCACTGTGGTAATAATGAAGATAATAATAAAAATTATTATGTTTGGTACGTGCCTTGCTTGCTTCCACCTTTTAATAAGCCTATGACGTATGCATCTCACCTTTTGCATCTGCCTCAACACATTTTTCTAAAAAATATCATATATGCATATAAAAAGGTATACTTACCTTTTATTAGAACAAAGATTTCTCTACCTTTTGTACGCATTTCTCCATAAGGTACGCTTGTATAATTGCTCGTCCAATGTATACATCATATACGGCAATTTATTACGATTAGACAAGAAGATATCCATTCTTTTTTGCTTTTACTCCTAACTACCCTTTTGCCCTGCTTGAATTTTTATATTGGGCTTGACAGAACATCTGCTCTTGTCCACATTATTATACGGGTCCACCAAGGCTGGAGCAATCTTTGAGTCACCATCGAACATCATCATTGCCAAAGCCACATTGCGTTTGTTATGTTTCATTCAACCAGCATTGCAAAGCACAAGCTCTGAACGTGAACTTGAACCGGCAGTCCAACATCACAAAAACTTTTTATACTTTTTTTGTCCCCCTCTTTCATTCTTCCCTTTTCCCTATTGTGTTATATGCTTTGCTATGCCATTTAATTCCAGTCGGGTAGGAGCTGTTGTTGTTATCATGAATGCATGCATGCATGTTTGGATAAGGGTGAAAATACCAGCAATGCCCAGAGAGAGAGCCAGACAAAACTTCCTTCCCTTTCTCACCTGATATGCCATTTAATTCCAGTCGGGTAGAAGCTGTTGTTGTTATCATGAATGCATGCATGCATGTTTGGATAAGGGTGAAAATACCAGCAATGCCCAGAGAGAGAGCCAGACAAAACTTCCTTCCCTTTCTCACCTGCCCATTATTTATCATTACTCCACTTTATCCATTTGGATTTTTGCTTTTGGCATGCTACGTTGTTTTGTCTATCGAGATTGAATACGAAATGAAATGAAATGAAGGACCAAAACACAGCTGCCACAACTTCTGATGGAAATGAACCGGTGTGTCGAGGAGTGTTGTTGTTTGCCACTTTCGGCATGTGTTCCTCTTTTTTCATCCTCTGCTATTTCATAGTTATCAAAAGTAGGGAACAATGATTATATATGACAAAAAAGCATATATTAAGAAATGACTCAACGTAGCGTCCTTGTTTACCGCCAATTTCTACTGCTAGCGTTGTAATAAAAGACAGATTCAACATATTCAACTAATCTTCAGGCTTTGGCTGCTTGGATTTGCATCTAATAAATACATAACACTTCAATTTAGGAGGAATCTTTACTTTAGTTTTTAGCGTTGCAAATAAAATCATAACCAATATATGAGCGTGGCGTATTCAAACACCTAATGAGATATGAGTTTTTTAGTGTTCGTTTTAAAGTGTTAAAACATTGAAATAATCAAATAACTCTCGATAAATACATATAGATTTTTATTAAATTAAATGAAATTTAAAATGAAATTATTTGAGATTGATAGCAGTTACTTATTAAACAGCTCAGATTTTATCAGCTCTCTTTCATTCATTTATTTGCAGAAACGCTTATTTTATGAATGACACAAAATGGTTCCCTGTCCTCACCTTAAGAACTCAGCTTCAACAACTTCAATATGCATAAAATGCAGGAATCTTTACAATTAGTAACAGTAAAAGGAAAAAGGGCCCTTCTTTTTCAATTCAGCATAAAGAAGTATGCACAAGTGCCATACATATGCTCTAAAAGAAAAAAGATGATGTGAAGATAAAGCATATACACACATAAATACTTTTGGTCCCTTCCCTTCTCGTTTCTTTTTATCGGTGTTCTATAGTAAAATGTAAGAAAAGGAAACGTGTTTTTAAAAGATCAGGTTCTTCACAGTCACAAAAAACAAATCTGCTGGTTGAATGAAATTTACTATTCTCTACTACGAAGGCAAGTATTTTTATGAGAGTTCCTTGTTCCCAGACACTTTTGCTCAGTCCAACCTTCTTTTTATATTTCCAAGTGTCCCGTTTTAACCCTCTGGAAGAACCTGTACTTTTGTTATGACGTGAAGGAAGTATAAAAAATTCCACTTGTTTTATACGTGAGAAAATGCCCTTATAGCGGAAGAGCTGACACTGCAAACTAAAAAAGACCCTTGAGTAAGTATATAACTTAAGTACCTGCTTCTGTTTTACGTTGTTTTTTATCGAATAGCTGCTTGCGTAGCATGTGGCATATTATATTATGTGATGTCATGCAATTCGTGTATTGTATCTTTAGTAGATTACGGAAGGAAGGAAAGAATACAAAAGAGTGTAATTGTGAATATGACGGAAGTGATGATGGAACATAAAGGATTGAAAGAAACGTTACGGGGTTTTTAAACATAGGAAGCTCATTAAATAATTTAAAAAGATTTTATGCTTGCGTGATACAAACTCAAGTACCTACCCCTTTACACAGCAGGTACCCTGTTTTTTATTGATTGTGTAGAAATACCACAAAACACAGGTTCAGCATGCAATGTTGTACATGTATGTGTGTTATATGGAGATTATCATTTATCGCCTCAAAAATCTCTAGATATGTCGTGGGAAACCAACCGCAAATAAAGGATTGTGGTGAACATTTTGCTACTTCAGGAATTTAATATTTTTGAGAAAGGGTGTACTCTCTTATAGTACAGTGCCTCTACTTAATGTCACTTTATATCGAGTTGTCAATTTTACTGATATACCAATGCTTTAGCACAGTGCCCAGTGAAAATGGTACAATACGTAAAACTGTATGGAAGTTACTCTAATTCAAAAAATACTTTAAATGCTATTTAGCAACATATAGATAGGGTTATACAATGTATGTACATCAAATGATTGTAGTTGTTGAGGCTGAATTAAGCATAAAGCGTCTTTTCATCAGACAATCTAATCTCATTTAAGTATTTCATCTTTAAAAGCTCTCAGAGTTTTATTTATGCTCTAGTGGCAAAAAAATTTAAAACATTTTGTAAAAGCACCACCCGTGGAGGACTTTATGATAGATTTTTTACAAACATTGTTTTTTTTATATTCCTTGCACCTTTCCTTGATTCTTCCTAAATCCATGAAAAATTAGCGAAAATTCCAACCTTTATTGGCCTCTTACTTTGCCCCACTTCCGAACTGAAGTTAGATATGTTCCTTGGCCTACAGATTTTACAACGAACAGATTCGTTAGCATGAATTGGAACTGTTGCCTGATACAAAATTGCATACATCTTGTAAGCCCAGGTTCAGTTACATATATGATATGTACCATTCTTCGATTCCTATTCTAATTCCTTGTTGTATACTTTCTAATACTTTGAAATGAACCTACGTTCTTAAAGCCATGCCGGAGTGATTATTTTACACACTGTCCCGTACGTAGTGAAGGCACACGTGTAATTTGTACGCTTTTGGGTGTGCATATGGAATGACACAGACGATAGTAAAACATGCAGACAAAAGGTAAAAGCGAAGAAATCTGATTCTTTCTACTCTTCCGCTTACCACATCACATCATCGCCAATGGCAGAAAATCCTATGAAATGTTATATGCTACCGTTTCAAATCACATTTGCCTTCACCACAATGCAAGAAAATAATGATGACGAAACAAAATGTACGCTTATGCTATTCCGGCTCATGGAACGTACTGCGTGTTCAATCCTAAACAAGGTAAAAATCAAGGCAAAGAAAGTATCAAGGAAATGGGAAGAAGAAAATAAGTATGAAAGAAGATACGGAATCCGATTTCTTAACAATTGAAAAAGGAGAAGAATCGAGGTTTATATATTTTCCCAAGGAAAAGCAGCAAGGAGCCTGGAGAATGAATGGGGACACATGAAGACATTCAAAATAACACAAAAGCCAAACCCAATGAGCCTTATACATATACTCACACTATGTTCCCCATCTTCATCATATGTATTCTTGTTATTTTCTTAAGCTTTCACCAAAAGCAAAGATCCTTCTAGTATTCTTATGGTATTCAACGACATTGCATAAACAGATACGACACCACCACGGGAGAATTCACCTTGCTTTCCCCCAAACGATCCTTTTTCTCACAGGTGATTAGTGAAAATACATTCAAAACGGATAAAAGAAGGACGGAAGGGGGAAATAAATAAGATGAAGAAAATGCTTCACAGAGTAAAATCAAGGGAATGAATACTTGCTTTTTGTGTGTGAATAGTTGCATTCAACAGGAGAAAGCTTTATTTGCTTGTTTAGAGCATCCCTTTCCTTCTTCCACGAACATTTTTAGAGAATTAGAGAAAATAGCTTCATAGATGACAAGCTTACCCCCAAATGAAGAAACAAGACACGTTCAATCTAGTGTGGTATAATGGGGTCATGTTAATAATATCATCCGATTTCATACTTATCAATAGAATCCTTTCTCTTTTATTCCCAAGCTGATATACTTGTTTGCTACTTGCTTTGTGAAAATGAGTGAAAAGTTTTGAATGTTTGTTTTGTATCTTTCTTTAAGTACATAGGATAAAAGGCTACTATATTTAACAAAATAGTTCCCCTTAAAAAATTCTTGGTTTTCTGAAGGAATTATTGAGGCAAGCTGATGTAAATAGTGATATAAAAGAAAGATACATGGTTCATATATATTTAAGTGTATTACAAAAATTAGTAAAAAAGAGTTGTACGTAGTTTAAATTGACTATGTACCCGGGTATGTTTGCCTTGGATGGAGGTGTATTAGCGTTCTCTACATATATAAGCAAAATCTGAATTGTTCATGCAGTTTACAGTAATTTGTAAAAATGTTTCTACATACTTTCCTCCCGCTTGTTTTCTTAAAACAATGATAGCGTCAAACATTATAAAATATCGCTAAAACTTCTGTCGTTTTATTCCTTTAAAATGTATTATTTTTTATCTTTCTACAAACATTACTTTCTTTTTCATACACTTGACATATTAAGCATGAATAAAGCATTATAGATTCGTAATTTTCGTAAGGATGCATCCTTTTACAGATACAAGGCCTTTTTCGTACTTGCGATAGTTTACCAGTAGCACCCTTCCCCATCTCTATTTTTATTTGTATCCTTCATCACTATTTATTGTTACATAATGTATACATATTTATTGAATATTATTATAAAGTTGATCTCTCCACCGACCCCATTTTCGGTTCACGGAATTGAAAAGCGGAATGTGGAAGATAGGAAGAAAAGGAAAGCTTGTTATGAAATCTGACTAAAGGTTTCTTTCCGTTTTGTATACTTTTCCTTCTCCGCTACCTAAGCGCATTTACAATTTTTGAAATCGCGGGACTGGTATGTTGATGACATCCAAGTTGAATGGAATTGAATACTTCTGTTTCCTTTTATCACTTGCTTTCTTGAGTTTGACACATTTCAGAAAACCCATCGGATGGAAAAACTAGAGATAGAAAATGTAGCATTCCAGATAATTTCATGTGTATAAAATTTGTAAAAGAAAGTACTTGACTCCTTCGTTTCAACCAGCAGCAGGAGCATACAAGTTTGAATCACTTGAATGTTTCACTTACTTTATAAATGGTATTTCATTGCATAGTTGAGGCTGAGTAGGGGACACCACATGAAATTCCAAAGAGAGACTTAGGTGCATCAGAACATATATACTTATTTAAGGTAGTGGGTTCGATCAACGCATCCCTCTGGAAAGCCCAAAAAGCTCGCTGTGGAACTTGAATAAAGATGATAGCTAATTTTGGAACTCAATGCATGAAAAATGCCCTCGTACTCCCGCACCACATCACTATCAAACTTAATTTTTGTCAATAAATGGTATTTCATTGCATAGTTGAGGCTGAGTAGGGGACACCACATGAAATTCCAAAGAGAGACTTAGGTACATCAGAACATTTATACTTATTTAAGGTAGTGGGTTCTATCAACGCATCCCTCTGGAAAGCCCAAAAAGCTCGTTGTGGAACTTCAATAAAGATGATAGCTAATTTTGGAACTCAATGCATGAAAAATGCCCTCGTACTCCCGCACCACATCACTATCAAACTTAATTTTTGTCATATCTAGTAAAGCTACTAAAGTATATTAGGTGAAAATACGGAAATTCAATTTCCACGCATTCCCCTTGTCTTCTGCTCTTGTTCCGGAACCCCTAAAAGAGAACCAAGCTTATATACAACTGTAGAATGTAAGCGTCATGGTAGATATACAAAGTATGGCACTAGAAGCGAAGCATTTTATCAAAAATTTGTCAAACATCTCTGTACAAATGTCTCGACTCAATACATAGCGTTAAGAAAGGCATTCTGTTCGGTAGGCATGTTAAAAATCTAGAGCAAATCAAACCACACGGTTTTCCTCTGCATCACATCATAAAATGCGAATGAATTTTTATAGGATAAAAATATTCTTATAATGCATGCATGTACATGTTGTATGTATAACATCTCCACATTGCTTTGTGCTGTCGACGAGTAATGAAACCAATTTTATTGAATTTTGTTTGTAAATCTTCTGTATCATATCTTTTCATATAGTTTTTATGGTAGCGGTGAATGGCTTTTAATGCATTTATGCTTCATATATTATAACCCAATCATAATAAAAAAGTCCTTTCTGAAATTCAATAAAAATCTCGCTGCGAATTTGATAAACATAGCAAAGCACACACTAATAGTAAAACAAAGTGCTCGAAAATGTCTACTTTGGTTTTTTGAGACGGGTAAATTGATGCTAGGATGTTTATAACTAGTTTAATATTTGCTGGAAATGCCACCAGCCAACCTGTCCTCATCTCTACCAGCCACGGCTTGTTTGAACAAGAAGAGTCATGCCCTTTCTGCTATCGTTAAAGTAATGGGAAAAGAGTTAAAATGAAAGGACAAGAACCAAGAGAATTCTCTAAAAATACATAAAAGTATGTCCAATGATGTTAGGTAATGTGGACTTGGATGTTTCCTCATTGTTCAACAATTTTTTGTGCTCGAATGGGTTTTGGAAAATATTGGCAAATAAAAGGATGGTGAGGTATGAGTGGAACATAACGTAAGAGAACATTATTATGTTATTTAGTTTTCTGTTTGCTGTGAAGAGAGTACATTTTATGAAAATGATGATCGTGACTTGGCACTTGATAGGATGACTCTAAATGGACTTTTTTATTTGGTACTAATGGACTTCCTCTATCCTTGCCACTTTTTTACCGAGAAAGCACTCACTTTTCCTAGTAGGACAACACAACTTTAAAGAGAATGTAATAAAAAATACAAACATTGTGTATTGTTTTGTACCTTTGAATGAAGAACGCATCATTCAAAGGCACATCCAATACTCGCAACTTATGTTATCTTCCACCAACGCTGGGATAAAAATAACATGAAAGGAGTGACGAGCAGCAGCGGTTTCATATCTTTACTTATAATCTTCAAAAAATAACATTTTCATTGAAACCAAAAAAGGAGCTTGGGCTATATATGTGCAATATGCGTGGGCACTTCTTTAATAATATGAGCAAATACCAGAGAGAAACAGAAACACTTTTTGATTTTTGTTCTGTGAATGAGGGACAAGATGAAACATGAAAGAGCAAATAAATTAAGCCTGTGGTTGAAGAAAGTGGAGGGCTTTGAGAATTAAAGGAAGAGTATCTTGAGAGAAATCTTGTTTTTATTGCTTTCCCCATATTTTGCTCCGGCACTGAGATATTGTGATTGAGGTGTTCAAAGCAGAGTTATTTTTCAAAGAAAGCAAAAGAAAGTCTTTGATGACATTCTAGGACACAGTTTACTGTTGACTGTGAGATGACGATCGGTGATTTGCACAAATACAACCATAATTTTCATAATTTTACCAAACTAGAAAGCAACAAATACGATTTAGATTTTAAAGGCTGTGTAAAGTTACAAGTCAGGATTGAGTTAGTTATTGACAGAATTCGGAATTTAATGATATAGATATTTAAACAGTAAAGTGGTCCACCATAGATTTGTAAAAATTACTTCTAATAGGGCTTTCCGTGTGACTGAAGTAGAAACAAACTGTGCAAACGAAATTCAGTACTCTCACATTATGCCCAACGGTCTAAGGCTGGAACTTCAAAGCTTTGGCAACAAACAAAATATTGGACCCAATGACTAGCATACGGTTTGGGACTTAAGCTCCACGTCCTTAGGGGTCTCATTATCACTATTATTATTCCCCTCTGCCCAAGAGGACAAACTTGACAGTCTCGGACTGCACAATGCATTGCTGTCTTACGATCGCATCCAACTTTCCAAGCAAATCTTGTAAGCATCAATTACGCAACTACGTATGTACTCCAACTGTGTCCATAATTGGGATTGTAATTGCATACCTTACAAACACCATTGGCAATATTTACGAAGGATACTTACACATTAGATAAATTGTATGGTAAGGTGCATACAAGCATAAAATACATGTGGATCAAGCTTCATAAATGAACTTCCCGATTCACTAATCAGGAATTTTATACTAAATTTCCAAGGAAATTTTGAAGGGTAATGTTAAAACAGGTTAAAACAACTGTTGTAGTGTAAGTAAACGAGTAATGTTGATGTTGATCTAGCTAAAATCTAAACCTATGTCTTATAAGTTTTTACTCTGATATCTTTCAGTAAGTCAATAAACGCAAAAACAGTTTTGTCATTTCTTTCTTAACTTTAATACAACTGTCAAACCTCTACTCGATAAATCTAAACCTGAGGCTTTTAATGGTGTCAAAATGAGTAGAAAGGCAAAAGGGGATTCCAAAAAGAAGCAAACTTCGAATGACGCATCCAGCAGTTGGCGACTAGTGCCACCGTCTGTTGACCACTGTTTAATATGCTTCAAACCAAATCTAGAAGACTTGACGTTTGAAGGCTCTGAAATAATTAAAATGGCAGTATGTAATTGTATGCATTATAAGATGAGTAAGGCAATGAATAGTAAAACATAAGCATAAAAGCATTATTTCATTCCATTTGCAGATTACCCGGAATAACACAAAAGAAATAACGGTTAACGCCACAGATCTCATAATAACTAAAGCCATTTGGGAAGAAGACGTCACGGAGAACCGTCAGGAGCCAAGTGAAATCCTATTTGAAGACAAGGGAATCCTAAAGTTGGTCTTTGAACCGTCTCTTGTGGAACAAGTTGGATGCTTACGACTGAACTTCAAGGGAACCATAAACGACAAGAGGTTATCGGGATTCTATGTTTACGATACCGCTCCACAAACATACGAGGATTTGGACACTGGAGTGCCAATGCAGCATAAGAAACAGTTAAACATGATTACCGAGTTTGACCCATGTGAAGCACGTCGTTGTTTTCCATCTTGGGATGACCCAGCTGTGAAGATGACTTACGATATTATGCTAATTGTGCCCAAGAATTCTACCGTTTTGGGTCCAACGGTAGTAATCATTCAAATCAATTCAAGAAATTGGAATATCTTCTTTTTATGATTTACAATACTTATAGTGAAATTTTTAAAATAATAGCCAGTAAAGTGCACTTATCCACATCGACGAGATCCAAATCTGGAAATTGCGGAATTTAAAGAAACTCCAAGTTTATGCACTCACGCTCTCGGGTTCGCCTTTGGAACTTTTGAATACCTTGAGCGAAAGACTCAAGATGAAGAAATGCTTATTCGAGTTTATTCGCCTCCAGGAAAAAAGGAAGATGGAGAATTTGCCTTATCGCTGGCTTGCAGTGCCATTCCATTCTTTACAGACTACTTCGGGGTATCGCTAGAATCTCAGAAGCTGGATTTGGTTGCGATACCGGATTACATAAGTAGTAAGTTATAAACGTTATATGTATTTATTACCAGCAACAATAATAAGAATACACAAGAACCATTCTTATAAAAAAATTGAATAGGTCCTGTGGAATGTTGGGGTTTGATTTTCTACCGCTCTTCCGACTTGCTCGTTGAGCCTATCACAGCCATTTTGGACTTAATGTGGATTTCATTAAATGTTTGTCATGAAATAACTAAGCAATGGTTTGGAAATCTAGTTACGTTTGAATGGTGGACTCACCAGTGGTTAAAAGAAGGGTTTTCAGCTTTCGCCAAATACATTTTTGTAAATCAGATGTTTCCAGAAATGGAAGTGTGGACCCATTTCGTGACACACGTATTCCAGAAAGCATTGCGAATAGACGCTTTACGTTTCTCCCATCCGATTGAAGTCACAGTTACATCTCTTTATGAAGTTGAGGAGGCAGTTGATGAAATATGTTTACAGAAGGCTCCTTCTTTGCTTCGCATGGTACATCGATTTGTTGGCGATGCAGACTTTAGGGCTGGGTTGAAACTTTACTTGACCAAGTATCGGTATGGGAATGCGACAACAGTAGATTTCTGGAAATGTATTCAGGAGGCTAGCTCAAAGCCTGTTGTGTCTATCATGAGCACCTGGACGCAAATCAAAGGGTATATTTAGAGTTATGCTTTTTTAAACTGTTTTTCCAAGTATATCTTTTCAGTGACATTGAATTATGTGTCAACGTAGATTTCCAGTCATCACAGTAACTTCCAAGCAGGAAGGCAAAAATCGAGTGTTGAAGTTGGTTCAAGAGAGATTTGTTTACGAGCAAGCTCAACGAGATGTCAAAGGTCAGACTTGGATGATCCCTTTAACATTCTCAACTCGTAATCAACCAACGTCAAGTGTTGTAACCGTACTGATGGACAGCAAGACAATGAATGTCACCATTCCAGACGTGGCAAAAACAGATTGGATTAAGGTCAATCCCGGATCAGTCGGCTATTTTAGGGTTAAATATCCACACGAAATGTATTCTTCTTTGGTGTATGCAATCCGAGAAAAGTCTTTGCCTGCTTTGGATCGCCTTAATTTTCTTGATGATGCATTTGCATTCCTTCTGGCTGGACACATGGGTACAGTGGAGGTATTCCATAATGAATTGTTCAAAATATCCAAAACTGTAGACAATATTTGTAATCTAATTGCATTTCAAAATTCTCAGTTGCTTTCGTTGATCGAGGCATTTGTTGAAGATGAAGATTATTCCGTTTGGAACGTAATCAGCGACATATTTGACAAGTTCCTAAAAGTTTTTGACCACGTTGGGAAAGCGGAAAGTTTCCAGTCATTTGGTCGCTATATTTATCAACAAATCTATGGAAAACTGGGCTGGTTTGGACCTGACGATGAAAGTAAGTTCTATAGGCAACACTATAAAAATTACTTTTATTTGTAAAAAGAAGGTAGTAAATGTTTCTGTTGTGCTTTGTACATAAGATATTCAGAAGAAACTTCTTAGGAGCTTAGTTTTAAGAATGATGTCAAAATTCAATCATCCAGACGTAGTAAAGCAATGCGCCGAGATGTTTGAAGCCCAATATGGGGAGGATCCCATTCCTATCCCTGTCGATTTACGGTTCACAGTTTACAAATCGGTTGTGATGTATGGCGATGAGTCTATGGTTAAGCGATTTTTTCGGGTAACTAGTCGCTTAATTATTAAGCGTCAAGCCTATCACTTATTTTCTAGTTGCTTTACAAGTTTATCTTATGTATTTACTGACAATAGTTTCTAAAAATGTCTAGCTTTATCGGGAATGTGATTCTGACGAAGAGCGGGATAAGCTAGCGCAGGCCTTGGGAGCAAGCCGACATCCATCCCAACTTCAACATGTTCTAGAGTTTTCACTATCGGAAGACGTTCGTCGAGCTCATGCTATTATGATAATAAACTCAATAGGGAAAACCAGAGCTGGAAAGGAAATCGCATGGGCCTTTTTCAAAGACAATTTCCCAACCTACAGAAATAGATATGTATGTAAAGATATAGAGTCAAACATGTGTACTTACGAAATTATAATGTCCTAATTTTCTTTCAATTTTTATTCCAAGGGACCACACCAAGCAAGTCATCTACTCCACTCTCTTCTCGAAGACTTCGTAAGTGAAGAGAAAATTGTAGAAATTCAAGAGTTTTTCAAAGCAAATCCATTCCCAGGAACGGAATGGGCTATCCAGCAAATTGTGGAGGGTATTCGGCTTAATGAGATGTGGCTAAGGAGGGAAAAGAATTTGACAGCTCTGCAGGACTACTTGGAGTCGATGCAATAATTTTTAAAGCAGCAATACAGTAAAAGATCAGATCAGTGAAATGCGCCTACTAGGTTGTATATGTGTTTACTACAATTTGACACAATGTCATGTAGCTTTTACCAACATCATAAACGCGCGTGAAGAGGATTCTCGGAGGCATAAAGTATAGCTAATATTAAAGGGAACGCTGAAGTAGCCCCTTGAGACTTTTTAACGTAATCATTGACTTCATTTGTGGCGAAATTGCTTGCAAGTATTTTTCTGGAAGAAAAGTAACTTTTTTTTTGTTTTCGACTTGGCCCAATCAAATATAGTAACGAACACCTCATTCTAGATCTCACGCTGTGTTTGTTGTCCGCTTCGTTATAAATTTTCACTGCTTGCAATTCCTGACGACATATCCTAAGCCATTATGATTTCAGGGAGTATGGTTTGTCATCGTCCGATTCTTCAGCAGATCGTACAGCTACGTACATTGATGATGGAAGGATAACAAGATAAAGCCCCTAATAACTACATGGTCATCATTATCTGGTTTCTCGCCAACCTTGTTGTTTAGCGTGTTTCCCATCAATTTAAAGGTTGAAATTGGAAGAACATGAAGAAATGGAGGAAGCTAACCTGTTGCTAGCGTCTTTTTGGATGCAAGTGCAGTGTTACATGAATACAAGAATTAGGTTCCATACAATATTCCACTTTTGGCAGAGTTTGTGTAACTTTTATGTAATTTGAGAAAACTTAGCACAACCTCGTATTTTTTTCTTGTGTAAAGCCGAACCCGTGTGCTTGCTGATTTAAGATGACGAGCTATCTACATTTCATAAAAGTATATACAATTTTAGGTTCACATGGGCTGTGTAGGTTTTTTTATGCACATATGTAGGTATGCCAAGTTGGCCCAATCTGTACAACATTTGATATACTGTTTTTTAAAATAAAATGACGCTGTTGTTGCAAGTTTATTTGAACAGAGTTCTTACACGATACATAAACAGGTTTAATGAATACCTAGTACCTAAAGCAATAAAAAATACTGGAAACATAAACTAGGAAAAAGACAGTCACTAGCCCTGACCTCGCCTTTTCTTATTACAATATTTTAAAAAAAGTATGATCACATCAAAGATTCGCTCTATTAATGAGTTTTAATGAATTACCATTGTCATACAGAAATCTTTATATGTTCTTCCTTTGTAGATTATTACTGCTCCAATTCCAATAAGTCGCAAAATAATACGAAATTATTTTCTACGGCTTTTACTCTTTTGTATAAAAGTTTGATAGAAAGATACCTGAAGATAATCCAAAAGCTTTTACTCTATAAAATAATTCCCGGTTATACGTATTATACTTGTTATTGATTGAAGGGAAAGATGATCTAGAAAGAAAGAAAAATAGGAGATTGGATATAGCATAAAGTAATTACATACAACATGGATGAAAGAAGAGAAAGATCTCCCAAATGAAACCACTGAAAAATACAAGGGAGAAATAATACGAGGTGGATAGATATTTACAGATGATAAGAGTTTGATCATCCTGGATGA
>JAHZNG010001107.1:0-11763 GCA_027744375.1 Orchesellides sinensis
TTAAACCGTATCGTGTTTTTGTACCAATCTTAATGTGTAATAGGCCATAAAAATGAATGGTTTGATGATTTTAAGGTATGATATTAATTTATACTTGCATGTATGCTCAAATAAATGCAGACTCTTTAGGTAGTAGCCTATAATTAGTTATTGTGGTACATATTTATATTTATAAATATCTATAAAATAGGACTTTAGTTAGATAAAGAAGATCGTGTAGTATTGTTATTATGGTTTTAATTTGTATATTATACTAATAATAGCTCCCGCAGACATGAATTATATACAATATTAATTTGTATAAATTGATGTAATTTCCATTTTAAATTTTTTCCTAAGGACAAGACATGACTTTTGAAAGATATAAGTAAAGCTGGCCGTTGGAAAGCGGTGCATGTATAACCTTAATTAAATGGTTCAACCATTGTGAAAAATCCTGGACGTGTTTTGCCGAATTTCAAAAGGTATTGCGTTACGATAATACGTAGGATTTGACCAATTAAACCTTAGAGAATATAAGAAAACAGAGGGAAGAGTTCCCGAAAACATAAAAAAATTTGCGATCCAAAATTTGTAAGGCCATTTTGTAACTACGGGCTTTGCCATATAAAGTGCATGGCTTTTCGTTGCTCTGGTTGAAAATTTTGGGCTTACACACTTACGCTAATAGGATCGCTTTTGTGAAACTTTTTTTGTAGTTTTGAATAGAAGTATTCCATCTTCTTCTTTCTATATCACTGAATTTTCTCAGACCAAAGAGTTATAAAGATAATAGACATGCCATTTAGTTAAAACCAAGTATATTTTATGAGATGTTTGTTTATTTTGAATTGACCAGTCACCCAAGCATCGACTGAGTATCCTAATCCACACAAACATCGACTTATACTTCTAATTCGCCCAATTTAACTTTTAATAACTCCATAATTTCATGTTTTCTGGACTTCAAACCAATCGGAACATTTTAAATATCAAAATATCAACACACCCTAACTATACCGTCTTCATTGCCACGATTCCTGATGATTTAATCAAACATTGTTTGGTTTCATTTTTCAAAAATGCATGTGTCAAGCATATGTATTTTATAACTCTTTGGTTAAAAAAATCTATGGGTTTGGTTGCTGCGGCAAATATGTTAGAAATTTCTAAAATTGTCCTTGACAACAAAATGAATGAATGAATGAATGAAAATTTCTAAAATGAATCCTAATACTGGTCTTCCAGGCAAGCCGTCAATTGTTTTACAGCAAAAAATCATAATCACAATTTGTTTCTGGGTATCACAGTCAGGTGTATGGTGTATAATGTACATTCTCTCATCATTGTAACCAATAATGCTAAATACCAGTTGACGGTAGATCATAATTTACAATTACCTACATTTTTGTGCATATTTCCTTACAACATAGTCCACAAAAGTGCATACAAGCAGATATTTGTAGGTGTACCTGTAGCCGACCTTGTACCTTGAACTACTGATGACTGACCTTCCTCTGGTCAAGCAAGTATCTTAAAGATCACAATAAAACTGCATTATGATGGCTTTTTAATTAATACTAACAAAACAAGTAGCTATAAAAATGACCACTAACAAGCCTTTTTGGCTACTAGACACCTTTTTTTACAATTGTATTGACACCAAAAATTAATTCAATGTGTCCTTTTCTTTCTGCCCCCCTCTTGCCAATTGTGCGACTGTGCGACTTACTTGGTCTTGTAGGTCTCTCTGGCTCCACAATATTAGTTTGAGTTCCCCATGCAATTAATAATTCTTTACATTTTTCCTTAAAGACTTGTATACAATTAACGTATGCATTTATGAAAGATGTGCAACAGCAAAAAACAACGTATTATTGGCGTGCTATTTTAAATCGTCTACAAATTAATAGTGAGTATTGAATAGATGAAATGTATAGCTTATTAAAATGCAAGTAAACAAAATATACAGTACAAATTATGGTTGATGGTATTCTTCTAATTTTTTGCTAAGAATCTGGTGTATATCTTTCATATACCTATTATGCGGTCATACATGTTCTGAAATTAAAAAGACTATGTCATATTTTTTGTTAACAAGAATGTGCGTGTGTGCATATTGCATAAGAATATTGTATTCATTCATGTACCTATAATAATATGTAAGTAGGCTCAAAATCTGGTACTGACTGGCGATCTCGGGAGATTTCTTTCATAAAAATGAATTGACGCATTTTTGTTTCACAGTGGATTATCATCATCTCGTTCATCCATAACGATCAAGCCTATTCGGTTAGGCATTCATTGTCTCTTCATGTCTTTTTCTCCACACCATTTCTTTGCCTACTAAGAAATCTCCAAAATTCTTAGAATTAGTCGGGCAGGTTGTCCAGCTTCTAGCCGTAGTAATTAATCTGTCATAAACCATATGTCTAGACTACAGTAAAATAATATACATAACACATAATAAAACCACATGTTTAAATAAATTGCACCAATTACTGAATCGAATGAATGGGCCGGGCGTATTGCATAAGTTTTTAAATATGAAATAAGGTGGAAAATGATTGCTGGGGTAAAATCTAATTTTAAAAATTCTAAGAAATAGCTTTTATACGAGGTATATCTATAATTCTTACTGCTTATGCACTTTGGGGCTTTACCAAATTTTTAAACCGGTCTTTTACTTTCAGGATACCAAGTCTTAGTCATTTTACATATGTATTTCTATTTTGTCAAGATAAGCAACATTTGCTCATATACTAATGTTTTACACAGTCAGTACTCAGTAGCATTATTGCTTTCATCTTCATCTTTATTACCCACACAAACTTTTTTAAACTTATTGCTGCAGTGCTCTTCTCTTGTCTGTCTTATATCATATCAATAAAACTTACTTTCTGTACTAGCTTACGATGTACGATGATGCGCGATGCTATTGTGTCTTTCCCGGACGTCTATCGATGATCAGTAAATACTTTTCAATGTCAGTACTGCATTACATGTTGCTTTTTGGTCAAAACAATATACCTACATACGTTTACTATTACTATGTAGTATGAACTGCTTGACCTGTAATAGGTTTTTGGGCAAAACCATAGATTTTTACTTTGTTTATCAGTTTGCATTTTTAACGAGATGATATTGTTTCAAGTTTTTGCCCATTAAGTCATACCATTGCTATAAATTGCATATTTCACAACAAGGAGTAAAACGTAACTAGTATTTTATAATAGATTTTTACTTTGTATATCAGTTTGCATTTTTAACGAGATGATATTGTTTCAAGTTTTTGCCCATTAAGTCATACCATTGCTATAAATTGCATATTTCACAACAAGGAGTAAAACGTAACTAGGTAGTATTTTATATCAGCTCAGAAATAATTTGCATGGAAGCGATAAGTTCAAAGAGAATTACTGCGAATCCATTCTTATCTGAGTACAAAGAAGCTTGGTAATGGGATAAAACGCATGCATAAACTAAACATTAACTTTATTAAAGTAAAATATGTACATACATGTAAAGCCATTAGCCTGTCTTGATATTTAAAGGCAAGCGGTCGACGTTACGCATCATAGTTGTGAACAGCATGTCAAAGCGATAATACCTAACTTCACATCATAAACATAGCCTGTCTTAATATTTAAAGGCAAGCGGTCGACGTTACGCATCATAGTTGTGAACAGCATGTCAAAGCGATAATACCTAACTTCACATCATAAACTCATATTAGGTTTGAAGCTAGCGTAGATAATACATTAGCAATAAAAATGGCAACACAAAACTTCTTCACTCAATTAGGAGCCGCCGGAAACAGTATACTGGACATAGCCCGAGTACCTATCCCACGTAATCTGGTATCCGTTTTTTACAATACAATTCCACTAGCGGTACTATCTTTCGGATTTTGGGATCAGTATTCCGACTTTCTACAAAGTCAAACTTTGTCAAATTATGGGAATCGTATGGCAGAAAGTTTTGACTTTATTATCGGTAGGTAAAGCGTTTTTATACCTGTTCTAATTCAGTATTTGAGTTTCAATTTTCTTCACGATTCTTCATTGTCAATGTCAGTTGGTGCAGGTTCAGCAGGCTCCGTGTTGGCGAACCGTCTTTCTGAAAATCAACAATATAAAGTTTTACTTTTGGAGGCTGGCGGAAATCCGAATCCAATGCACGCTGTCCCCGCTTATTTTCTAAGGATGTTACATTTACCACAAGTTGATTATGACTTTTACACGGTACCTCAGGAAAATGCGTGTTTAGCTCTAAATGGCAATGTAAGAAAATGTCGGGATTCATTTTTTTGGATAATGAAGCATGTAGTCTTGCTTGTTATCAATCCAACTTTGTATTATACCTTCTACAGAGAAGCTTTTGGCCTCGTGGCAAGGGTCTTGGAGGTTCATCCAATTTAAATGCAATGTTTTACCAACGTGGCAACCCAAACGACTTTGACAAGTGGGCAGAGCTGTCAGGAAGTGATGAATGGAAGTATGACAATATCCTGAGAAATTTCAAAAACATTGAAGATTACCACGGAGAGTATTATAATGGTATGTCTACAACAGCTACACATTCAGTTTAATTTATACTTTTGGGTTTGAAGAACTTTACTCTAATTGCCCTTAACATTAATTTCGATTCCAGAAAAGCTACATAAGCAAGGTGGTCATGGTGTGTATGTTAGCAGCACAGTTGTAGACACTCCAATTACTTCCACCTTTTTGGAAGCAGCTCGAGAAGTTGGGTATCCCACACAAGATGTGAATGGGTATCAAGAAGCAAGTAAGAAAAGACCTATACTGCATTAAATTCCGATTCCAATCCATTGAATTTGTAAAAGGTACATCTTTAATTTTTCATATTTGTTATAGGTTTTAGTAGACTGGATGCTTCAATAAAAAATGGACGCAGATTTGGAGCTTATCCAGGTTTCCTTCAGCCCATCTTGAATAGAACAAATCTGAGAATTCATCGTTACGCAAGGGTACAAAAGATACATTTGGACAAGAACAAGCGAGCATATGGAGTAAGCTATATTCGGCATGGCGTAGAACATTTTGTGGAGGCAAGAAAGGAAATTATTATAAGTGCTGGTGCAATTGACTCTCCAAAACTGTTAATGCTCTCTGGGATAGGCCCTCGAGAACATTTGAGAACATTGGGGGTAAGTAAACGAATTAATTTAATGGATTAAGGCTAAGGAAAATGCTTATGTTTTCTGGATATGCTAATAAACTTTAATTAAACTTAAAATTTACAGATTAAGCCTTTAGTGGATCTCCCTGTCGGTCAAAATCTTCAGGATCACATTATGGTCACCCTTGGTCCATTTAGTCTGGAAACCAAAGGAGAAACGTTTGTTATTGGACGTGACATGAATTTAAATGAGGTCAACCAGCTACTTTTCCGAGCAAAAAGGAATACTTGCTAAGCCGACAGGAGCTACTGCCGTTGGATACGTTTACAGCTCCATCGCTAAAAGTCAACAAGCCAGCAATAACTTAACAAACGTTTCTCCAGATATCCAGCTGCTGTTTATAAGCTCTCCTCCAGATCTCCTTGATGACTTTGAGAAACAAGGCAATTTCAAGCCAGGCGTTTTTAAACAATATTTGGCTGGCCATGAATATGAGAACAAAGATGGTTTCATGGTAAATGTAATGTTGGGCAAATATTACTCGCGAGGAGAGATCAAGCTAGCCAGTAGAAATCCTTCAGAGCCCCCAATCATGGACCCAAAATACTTAAGTCATCCAGATGATGTAAAAATCATGGTTGAAGGTAATTAGAGCATACATTATAATCATTTATATCTTCAGTATTTTTTATAAAACAAATATCTTAAAACATAATTTGGTTAAATTGTTTGTTAAACATGTATTTGTTATTTTTTCTCAGGGCTTAATTTCACTGTGAATTTGGTTGAAAACACGGAAGCATTTAAAAAGCATGGAGCTCGATTGATTGATAATCATTTTCCAGGATGTGAGCAGTACAAGCTAAGAACAAATGAGTATTATGAATGTTACATTCGACAACAGACGCTAACCGTTTACCATCAAAGTGGAACTTGTACCATGGGCAAAGGTCCAAGTGACCCAATGGCAGTAGTTGATCCTCAATTGAGGTAGGTATTCTAAAAAGCTTATTACAGATATTTTTTGCTCCAAGAATTCCCATTTACAAACGTTTGTTTTATTAATTTCCCATCGATAGAGTTCTGCAAACGAGAGGGCTACGTGTGATTGATGCGTCCATCATGCCTGAAATTCCTAATGCCAATCTAAACGCAGGAGTTTTAATGATAGCGGATAAAGCATCTGAAATGATTTTGGACCATTGGGCTAAGCAGCCAGACGTACAGAGATCAGTACGAAAACGAGGATAAGTAAAATTCGTTTACTACGAATTTGTTAGTATTACCAGGAATTTAAAGACTGACTGGCATGATTATCATTATATATTTTAATTTATGTGAATAGCATTGATGCAAACAAATAAAATGCTGAGCCATTATACATTGCACAAACNATTTGTTAGTATTACCAGGAATTTAAAGACTGACTGGCATGATTATCATTATATATTTTAATTTATGTGAATAGCATTGATGCAAACAAATAAAATGCTGAGCCATTATACATTGCACAAACGGAAAATATATAATTTCCTTGCATTTAGTAAATACATTCATTACTAAAACATGCTTATTTATGTACATACATCATAATGGTTGGTGACTGTAGAAGAGTTTTAGCGAATCTACATTAGGTTTCATTATTTCACAACCACAACCTTTCATGTACTTTTCAAATATTTATGTGTCATTATGTTGTTGGTATACATTCTTTCTCGGAACTGTGCTGGGCAAACTTATAGAACTATAAATGAGGATGAAGTATTGAATATATTAATTATTCATATTGCCAATCGTCATGAATATTTGTCCTTGCCAACTCGATAGGACGGGGAAATTAAATCCAATTTCATATCATATCCAAGTTCATAGAAAAAAACTTAATAAAATCATCCTGTAAGGCAGTTTCTCCAAGGTGATTTCACCCGAAGTAAAAGCCATTCATGCAATGTCATTGCCATCATGTCTTCAAGATGTCATGGATACTCACTTTTTTGCTTGCATTTGCCTCATCTCGAACTTTTCCAGTCCAGAAAAATATCATGCTCATGACCTTCGTCCGAAATTTTCATTCTCAGACTCAGAAGTGATTTTTATTTTCAAAGCTCTGAAAATATTTTTCGTGTTTGAAGCGAATGACTATTGTCCATCTCCAGTGTCAAGTTGACCTTCCGAAGTGACTCCTGTATACACCAGACCAGAACCAAGTAATCTTAACAGCCACCATGGTCAAGAACGACTTTGTCGACATTTTGAAAAACAGTGAAGGAATTAAAGGTTTCCAAAACTTAACTCCGGCCAAGCAATGGAAGAAGCTGGAGCCACGCCGGCCAAAACGTCCCCTGAGCGGCTATCCGGAGTTTGTGAGCGATTTTGCCAAGAAGAAGGGGAAGAAAGCTAAGATGGAGGTAATTAACATTAACATGAGCATATAATTAACTTTCATTTTTAAAAGACGGGAAAAATCTGACAAACTAATGATCATACTGTGCTTTTCTCTTTTAGGGAGGCCCAGAGCTCATGAGGAATGCCGCCGCAGCCTGGAATAATCTGGATGATGACAAGAAGGACGAGTGGAAAGAAGTTGATGATGAGCAGACCAAGGCGTACCAGGAAAAAATGGAGGAGTACTACCGCGTTAAGAATGCCATGAAGAAACCTCCCTCATCGTATGCTTTATTCGTCAAGGACACTTGGGATGACGAGCAGAAGAAGATGAGCGTAGGACATACTGCATTGCTATTTAGCATATTAACTAATGTCCCCTCCTCTGCCTGAACTGTAATTAATACTTATAATATAATAAATCTTTTTTATTGCAGACTCAGAGAAGGAAGGCTGACTTCTTCAAAGTCCGGGCTGCTCTTGCGAAAAGGTGGAGCAAGCTTTCCAAACGGGGCCTGGCGATGAGGACTTCGATAATGATGAGGGAGATGACTAACTGCGGATGGGGCAAGAATGAGAGCTACAAAGAACAACTTGATGGTATATTTGAAGATAGTATTTTACTTTAACTGAAAATTTAGTGCTAATTTAAAACTAAATTGATTTTTGTACAATCGATCGTAACATTCTATTTACGTTAAAACTCATGATGACATGCCATATTCTATTTGCATTTTGATGCATGAAACAGTTAATAAAAATGAAATATTGTACGATTTTATTAAAACGATTTTAGGGCTTTTTCTCTCTCGATTTTTAGAAGGTATGGAAAGTTTTGTAATATGTACAATAACAATAAGTTGTTTGTTTATGTTCTGTAGAATCTTAAGGCTCTCGTAGTTTTCTTCACGAAGTAGGTTTATATTTAGAAAATATGAGAAAGTCCCCGAAGGCCTCTGTAAAAGACTTACAATTACATGCAGAATTGAAGAGTAGTATTCATAAAATATACATACCTATGCACATATGTTAAGTATACCTCTTTTACCCAATCTCATTGTTCTTCCTCCTCATTCTGCAACAAGCTTCTTAAAATAAGTACCTAAGTTAAGAACAGATCATAGCACACAGCATACCTTGCACATGGCGGCATTGATATTGTACTTTTAGGTACTTAACATTATGCAAAGTGCATTTCTTCAGGCTTAGTCGTACCTTTGTGCCTTATCATAACATAACACAACAGTAACGTCATGTCCGCTTTGCCTTCTTATAGCTTCTTGGTTTTAAAGAAAACTCTTACAAAAAAGGCATGAACGAAGCTTACATGCACCTTTCTGAATGCATTTACAAGACACCTTATGTGTACATATAGGAACGTTGGGGTTGAGATTTGAGATGCATTTATATATATAAAATGTACAATGGTTGATGGAATGTAAAAACAAACTTGTATCAAAATCTCAACTATCATAGCATGATTACTTTACCCTTCTTCACTGCTGCTAAGTTATCCTATTTAAGAAATGTGCAGACCTAACCATTTAAAATGAATATATACCTAGTGGTGTTCATTGATACACTTTACTTACTACTTTACATGCAGGAAAGAGTCAAGGATAAAAGCAGAAAATCTCTGCAGTCAATAACTAAGTCATCTCTGTGTTCTGGCTGACATATAAGATAATGATAAGTGGATAAATACAAAATATTACTTTTATTAGTACACTAGTACACTTTATATTGACGGAATGAATGAATGACTTGTTTGCATTCACCAAACACAGATAAAAGGGTATGCATTTATGTTGGGATACGTAAAAAGACGAATACAGGTACATAAAATAAATTAAAATACATACACAGCAAGATTACTTATTATCCTTTTTGCAAGGCAAAAGGGTGCCCAGTGATGATGTGATCAAATGACTATTTTAGTCGCGCAAGGCGCAGTTTTGTGTAAGGTACTACCTTGCAGTGCATTTTAGTATCAGTTGTGGTTATCATGTAGTGGTCACCCTTTTGTGATAAGATTTTACAAAGTAAAGGAAATCTTAGTTTTTGCCACCAAGTGATAACTTTCAAATATGAGAGATTTCACTTTAATTTAAGTCAGATCTTTTTCTGTTAAGGAAATTTGGAATGAAGAATTGGGAATATCTTGGAAAATGTAAAAAAAAGTCAGGACGGGCTTGCAAACTCTTCTTTGCTCTCCATTAAAGTTGTCTAATTAGGCACGTGTGTATATATGCTGGTATGTGCAAATGTTCTATAACTCTTTAAAAAGCGCAAGCGTAACTATATTATGTGTATGCCTAATTGCATTAAGAATGCAAAAACAAACCTGGCTTTTAAGAAGTAAATTATTTTTGAAGGTCTTATGAATGCTGACCAATGACCCCAAGGTAAAATGATATGAGAAATGACGACTTTGTATATGTCATAGGGTTAAAGATTGCTTAATCGATTGCAATCTTTTTAAAGATGCAGGGTAAAATCTTTGTATGCTGCAAGAATACAAGAAATTATTAAAGTCGCAATTAAACAAGTGGGTGGTCTTTCTCAAACATTAAACCAGAAATTGAAAATTAACGAAATAAGGATCGAATTATCGAATCACAGTTTCCACTTTTCATGAAATATTTTCTTTTCAATATAGTCAGGTCTCAGGTACAATTCAGCTTTGCTTATTGGACGTCAAGTGATAAAACTAAGTTTGAGAAAAGTCTGACCTTTATTTATATTTTTACAGAAATTACCTTCGCGAGTTCTGCTTCTTGCTGACAACAAATAATGTGCGACATGCCTCCTACAACAGGAAGTAAGAAAACCACTGCAGTGATCGACAACAGACTACCAACATGTCGAAATTACTGGAGACTAAGCAGCTCCTCAAATTCACCACCCCAACGACCACCTCCGTATCTTCTCAAGCCCCACTTGATTGCATCTTCTGCAGTAAATTCAGACAGTGGGGGTGGAGACGATGGGTGTAATCCAAATTCAAAATATTACAAGCTCCGTCATGGCATAGGGGCTGGTCAGTTTTCTCCATTGAATGACGAAATCATGATGATGAATCATCAATACCGTGTTAGACTTCCGTTTGACCCTTCACCTTTTAGAGGAGTTACGAGATTTGCCTTTTGGCTTCTCTTCATTTCCATACTCATTTTGCTTGTTGTCTTACTCACTGCCTTGTTTCGTGTTGAAGACTTTCATGACCATGACCATGAACTGCATCATCATCTTCAGTCTAAGGACGGTGACACTGGCAGGGTGGATGATATGAGGGGTGTGAGTGGGGGAAGCATTATTTTAAAAGCTTTGATGGATCGATACAGTAGCTAAATCGGGATCAACTTCTCGTTAATTTTTTCAAACTTGTTTCTTACTTGTGCCAATGGCAGCCTTTACTACTGGATTTTGTAAATTCACTGTTAATTGTTAACTGTTAATCGCAGTATGTTTTTGGTAAATACGTGAGGTCATCATATAGTGCCATATTTTTATATGCATTGCAAAGAAAGTTGTTCATTTTTGTCCTCATAATGTCTACATATTCTTGATGCTACTTACAATCAAAATCGCAGTTATTTTTATAGTACGAATATAAACTTATTGTTTTTAAAGTATACCTTTTAATTTGCCCTTTTTCTTCCAAGAAAGCAAGGTTCAAATAAGTCTGCCTTTCAGACACTAATTAAACAACATTAATTTAAACTTGCAGAATTAATTCATTTCAACTTTTATACGCCATGTTCTACAGAGACTTCTGGAATACCTAATCTTGAGGTTTGACTAATTTATACAATTTCTATATATGTATGGGAATGTATATTGAGCAATAAATGCTATCATATTCGATTCAAATGCTATTTAAGTGTATTTTTAACAAACTTTTTAATCCATAAAATATTTTGTGATTGTGTTAAAGACTCATAGAAGAAGAATGAATTTTTAAATAAAATTAAACCTGTGCGTGTGTGCATTTTAATATTCCATCCAAATGTACTCTATCCACACTAACCTAACCTAACTTAACCTTGCACCAGAAAACGCCATAATGTTTCCAAAGGATAAGTAGAGTTTGCACGAGACACATATCATCCAGTATATGTATTTAGACGTAGTAATTTATAATTCCAGCAAATTTGTAAAGCAGAAATATACATGATATCGCGCGAATCAAGATAAGCCATAAATTATGTTTACCAAGCATACAAATTATGAAAATTTACTACAAAAGCCCT
>JAHZNG010001108.1:0-13094 GCA_027744375.1 Orchesellides sinensis
AAAGACATGACATGGGATCATTATGGATCCGTAGTTATGGATCATTTCCTTCAGAGTATGGCGAAGCTTTCATGAGTAGAAATTTATCATCGTCTCATTTTCACTGTAAGTTCTGCTGAAAACAAGTTCTTTCTGTGTAAGCAGACGCAAGGCTCTCAACTTTTCCTGTGTATCACAACGTGACCATAAATGAGCGGATGAAACATGTTGAGTTGAATAAGATTGTGAAAATCAAATTAACCTTTAAATTGAAGTGAGATTATTAATGCCCACTTATTGGAGTGTGTGGGTAAAACATGTATACGGTGAAAGCTGGCTTTAAAAAATTTCCACTTTTACAATACTTTGAAAGGATAATATGACTGCCTTGTTGGCTAATGAAAATAAAGTCTGTTTTATTAAGAAAGGTATCATAAGAGATATTATGTTATCATAGGACATTATTACTTTTTGTAATCTTCTTTTACCATGATCCATGATATAACGTGGTTTTAAATAACAAACAGTATGAGCCATGTATTGGCTTATGAATATCAAAATTTCAAGATGTTTTAAGTAGGAAAAGCATGTACTAATAAGTTGATAATAATGTCTTTTGAAGTACTCTAGTAGTTTACTTACAAGAAGCTTTCAGACACACAACTGACGTCAAAAATGTATTATTTTAAAAATTTCAATTACGCTTGTAATATATATGCACTGCGTTGTAATTTGTAATTAGATGTTTTTATAACTTACCCTTTTTGTCATCTGAAGCGTCTTCTGCAAAGCAGCTAGCAACCAGAAGGATTGCAAGGGCCAAAATGGCCAAATTCCTTGGCCACCTCATTTTTTACGGTTTTGACTGGCTAGATCCCCCTTTAAACAACCAGATTAACAGAGATTTTCTTGTGTAATCTGCAAAACAGAAAAAAAAACTTTACTAAAAATGGCTATTTAATGTTACTAAACTTACTCGGACCACACTTGAGCTGAGTCATCATAAAGCACGACGTATTTGCCAGAGGCCAAAATGGCCAAATTCCTTGGCCACCTCATTTTTTACGGGTTTGACTGGCTAGATCCCCCTTTAAACTACCAGATTAACAGAGATTTTCTTGTGTAATCTGCAAAACAGAAAAAAAACTTTACTAAAAATGGCTATTTAATGTTACTAAACTTACTCGGACCACACTTGAGCTGAGTCATCATAAAGCACGACGTATTTGCCAGAAAACTATAATTTCCTGTACCAAGCTAGTATAAATTATGTATAATTCAATCAACCCATATCTCATCTTTCAACTCATTTCCGTTTTTAGCATAACCCTTCCTTCCTTACGCTGTCAATTTACCAAAATAAAAATGCGTTGCAAATTGTTTTTCCCTAGTAAACAAGAAAACTCATCTTCTTTTCCTTCCTTCCTCTCTTCCTTCCTCCCTTTCCTAAATTTTTGTTTCCTTTTAATAAATTGCAGAATTTTTTTTATCTATTTGAGTACAAATAGGATTAGGTAGGGAAATGATGATGGAGAGGAATTGAATAGTTCATGACTCATTTTTTATTATATTATTAACACGACGCAGACCAGAGAAGAAAAGTAATGCTTCAATAATTATTATTATTGTAACTTTATACATATAGAATATACATTCTTCTGCGAAAAACCAGAAAATAGAATTATTGCATCCAAGCATGACAGCGTTACAATACAAGATAAATGTCCCTTGTCAGTCATTCAGGCGTGTTGGCATAATATACACATAAACTGTTAAATGTTTACCAATATTTTGACATTTTTCAAACATCTCACGACTATTTTATAAGCTATATAATAAGTATTCTTTATATAAATAGTATAATAGAATCTATTTTGCATTATTCTCGCAGCCTGTCTTCAACTTTTATCAATTTACTCAGTTTATGTTTTAATTAAAATGAATTATTAAATAACTTTTGGCAATTATTTTTATTTTTTTCTGTACTTTCATCGCCAAAACGAAGGGAATTCAAATTAATGTCGTAATTCATTTTTAGTTCTCACGATAGTAAACGATACTGCTCATATTTACATACGCCGCATATCTTGTAGGTAATTGACACAGCATGATACAAAAAGATGTCATTAAAACCATCTTAAAGAATTCAATGATAAAACCATTAAGATACTTCCAAATGCATTTTAAACAGTAGTGATATGTATGTAATATCAGTCTCAGCGTGTCTAAACAAAGCTTAATGTGTGAAAATTAGCATAACAATTTTTGTAGCGTTTTCGTATGTAAAAAGTGTGAGTTTCAACGAAACCTGTGTTGTGGCAGGGAGTAAATAAAATACTCGGTATGGCTTCAACAGGTATGCTTGGGATAACATTATTTTTGAAAACAGCCTTCTGCTAACAACAAAAATTTTCAAAATGTAGAGATGAAATAACAAATCATGTAATTTTGTTTTCAATTTGGTAGGATGTCTCGTGTAAATTATACTATTACATACAACTTATTTACATACTTCATACTTTAGGATAACATGACTTCCGGCTTAATAACTTGATGGCAGCAAACATCACGGGGGATAAACATGGAATGGTGCAAAGTATCATGGCCTCGTGGGAGATAAATGAGAACGATTAAGGTATCACTCCCAATTTTGAATTTACATAATATTGTAAATTATTAGATTATCTAACATTACTCTTTAAAAGAGGTAACTTTGCTTCCTTGTTTATACTGCCTTGAAATTCTTATCGTCAAAAAATGTCCCATCGTTGCTCATCCAAAATTCTCTGCTTTATTGCATGTATTGCAATACAAAGTAAAAAATGCCTTATGGAGCTTTAACCATCGAACAACTTACTTAATCCTTAAAATAGTTGCAACTTCGTCACCTACATTTTTTCATCTGATATATATCTCATGTTTAAATTATTGCCACCACCACAATTGCACAGTAATGCAATCACGCACCCAAAACAAAGCATCTCATTCAGACACCACCACCCTTGTCATATACATCATACAGATGCGAACTCACCATAACACATGACAATTTTATCAATGCGTATTGCATTACGGTAGAGAATTTTTTGTGTAATGCAATTTCATATTATGGAATTCATATTATATTCACATTAAGGCACTTACATGTGCATGTTTATATTTACTGATACATTACAAGCTCAAATTACAATTTTTGCACTGTTTCATCTCATATTCATGTCGTCTCTCTTGATGGAGATCTTATGAAATCCTGATTTTGAAAGTGTTATACAGTTGCACATGTAGTTCATTGATAAAAACGCACACATTACAAAAATGCAATTTAGAACTTGTCCATTGATTGAAGCCTCACCAGTCACCAGTCACTTGACTCAATCGCTGAGAGTGATTCACCAAAAAAATACTGACCACTCTGCATGAATCAATTCCATTTTACAAAAATGATTAACGCTTATAACCTACTGAATACATATATATTACTATCTTCCATCGTGGCAACTTGCATTGATTTACAGAAAGATATTTCTATGCAATTTTTGCAATGCTGATAATGACTTATTGAGCTGCCTTGTGTCAATCAATCGAATATTTTAACATATCATTGCACTTTTACTTATCAGCGGCGCAAGCAAAGAACCAATCCAATTCCAATTTCCATTAGTCATCATAATTATTATTGTACTCTTGCAATAATAACACACTTCATATCATTACTTTTACATCTTTCTATCGACAAGAATGATTTGTATCAGTTTTATTTCTTCATTTTCGTCTACTAACAAAAATGTACGTAATAATATGTGGAATGGGAAAGGAACCAGGTCATTCACGACGATGACATGATGATGATCATAAGCCTACTAGAAATAAATTGAATAATTATAGCCATCTACCAAAACACTAGTTGCTTTGCTTATGTTACTCATTTTACAAAACAAACAAAAATAAGATAGGTTTGTAGTTTTAATTTACAGGAGCAAATTTCACATGCCTAATTCAAGGAAATGCATGGTGAATGGCAATTTTCAGAAGTAGACGTGATAAAGACTTTTAGATAAGATATGGAATGCATCCTGATTTCAAAATTAGAATCCACCAACTGCGCTTATGGCGAGTTTGATAACAAGGGCAGTAAACTTTGGTGCGACTAAAATGTAAAGGGTTTCCTTAATTATGCATGTATTGTTATCATTTTAACCAATTCGAAATCAGAACAGAAGAAAATATGATAACACAAAGTAAAGTTTCATTTCATTTTTGAATATATTAAGGGAACTCACGCGAAATGTGTACTACGCAATGTAAAATAGGAATAGTAGCAGTTATATAAACTGTCGTGATTCTTTTCTTTATTTTTAAATACTGCAAAATAGTTCCCTTTGCTCACTCCCCCAAAAATAAAAACTGCATTATATATTGCACTAGTTCAGCTTGCAACAACACGGTATGCAAATAAGGATGGGAGAAATAACAGGAATGATAACAACAGAAAAGGTACACATTTAAATTGCCACATTGTAGGACATACCACTCATTTACTTGTGTGCCTATTTAGCTTTTTTAAATTTCTCATTCACACAGAAAACAGAAACAAAAAACCTCGAAAAGAAAATGGCAAGTTTGATAAGCACCTTATTTTTCCTTGCAAGTGAAGTGCCATGTCATGTAATGTAACAATATAATGGAGACGCAAATAAAAACGAAAAAGATTATGTTTTATGTTGGTTCAGTAGGTAGTAATTTTAAACTAGAATGGATTATAATTATACATGTTTGCCTACTCAAAAATCAATTCATTAATCACGATCGCTCAATCCTTGAGTGACTTTTTAGTATGAATTGAGGGAAGCTGAAAATAGGTAAACGTCTACATGACTATTTATAAGTTACTTCATGTACAGCCGTTGTCATCATCGTGACCACTTTGTCGTGTATCAAGAGCAAGCTAGTCGCGTGGGACTATGTACAACGATGAATCAAGCAATCCTAAAAAATCAGCAAAAACCATTTTGTTAAGCAAAATATTCTTATTGTGTAATATTTTCACGTTAACATAACTTGAATTGATATTGGTGGCTTTGGTTGAAACTAAACTTCGCATTTTGCTGGAAGGACAATAACAAATAATTAAGCAGAATTCGTAAAAATCCAAACCAGAACTAGCTGCGCACAAGAAGTAATCAAAAAGAGATTCTATTGTTCAGCATCAAAAAAAGTGGAGACGATTTCGGAAAAAGTCATACAAAAGAAATCCAGCAAAAATGAGCTGATCTTATGAAATTCCATCCTCTGCTTATGAATCGTGATCCATCCGAAATTACCTTGGCTAATTATAAGTTTGAAGTGAAGCCCCTCAAAGCAATTTCTTTTGGTTTTTACCTGGATAATGCATTCCTTTATATATGCACGTTTACATAGCAGATTATAATCCTAACAAATTATAATCATAGCTTTCATGAATCACGCATTGTGCTTTGGCAAATGGTACGACATTGAAATAATTGCATTAAAAAATTAAGTATTGTTATAGCAGAAATAATTAGCCGGTATCGGTAGATTTTGGTCATCAATGCACAAATAAAAGTCCTTGAAGTTGAAACAGATTATACACTATATCATTGAAAAATATTCGAATTTGATTGGGTTGCTAAAACATCTTTCATCAATTCTAAATATGCGTAGCACCAGAAGTGATATTTTAGCTAAAAATGATCGTATTTAAAAGTTTTATTACTCCATCCTCTTAGTAAACGGAGGTTTTAACATTACAAAATTGTGGTTAAACTCCAACATTTAAATCTTCACTTACAAAAGATCGTTTTACGAACTTTGATGCTAACTTAAGTTACTAGATAAACCCATCTTAAACGACGAATGATACAGAATAAAGTTTGCGGCAACTACGGACTTGAAGCTAAAAATAATTGAGATATTAAGCATGTATTGCAAACATTATTGTGAAATAAAATGAATGAAGAGACAAAAGACACTACATAATAATCAAGCAGAAATTCAACTTCTTTTGCTAAGCATAGCATATAAAAACTCTTATCAAAATACATACATATATCAACCTTCCTCTTTCCTTTAATTATAATCTTGATCACCTTTACATTAGATCATTTAATACATGTAGCTCCTTTTAATGACTAGCTAAAGTCCTCACGAGTGATTTTTGATGAGCTCAAGATTTATCTGAATCAAAAATCATTAATTACCATTTTTATCAGGCCGGATATAATTTGTGAACCAAGTTGCCGTCCAATTCAATCTACATACATACATATATAGCTTGCTTCCCTGCTGAGCTTAGGTATATATTTTTAGCTATGTTCAATGTCACCTCGTTATTACTTGTGTATAAGCAATCAAATATGCCTCATTCTGTTTTTTGTTGCAGAAGAGAATAATTTTTTTATATACATAGTACATTTCTATTCCGTCTCACAAGAACTTTTTTATTTATAAATGTGTATGTAGAAGCTAAATGTAGCAATCCAGGATATCCGTCCACACATTTATTGGACAAGAATTGCAAATAAAACCGTATGCTTCAAGTAATGCCTATGTATTTACCTGTTCATCACTTCGATGAATTTTATTTTTATGAACTACATTGGCAAGAGTCTTCCAATCATAAATGACCAAGCATACTACACATTCCACCCTATAATTTACAATTCAATCAAGGGTTTGTTTGACAAAGCAAAGGTTACAGAATATATTCTTGCCTTACCACATATTATAGGAAGGAAAAAATAACACTTTGTGCCACGCGTTCTTGGTCATTGGTCATCGTTAATCGGTGATCTTGTTACTACTCAACTCAAATAAGCGAAAAACATTGTAGAACAAGTGTATTGTGCTTTACAAGACAGAAAATTGAATACAATTATCTTTCAAAAGGGAGGACACCTTCACAACTGTTCTGCATGCAGAGCAGTGCAGTGCACTGCAATTTTTATCCATTTCAAAATGCTTTGCCAATATCATATGAAGGTTACTTTGACCATCATCTCGTTTACGATTCCAAAAGCAACACCAACGCCAAATTATTTATTACCATATCATGTCACATTGGTCTAACCGATGGTGTTGTGTGTTTTGTAGTAGTCAATACAGTTCATTGAGTCACTCTTCATAACAAATATTGTTGAAATATTGTTTGATATTACATAGTCATTTTGGAACTTCAAGGATATTCCCTTAGTAGACACACGGCAAGAGAAATACATACATACCAAGTGTCAACACAAGGCTGCAGGGTCCTTTGAATGAACAAGGATCTCGATTTCAACATATGAAAAAATCTTTTTCATGATACGCTGCAGTTCTTGTCTTTTTGATCTCTTTACATGACAAAGTCAACAATATGCATTTTTATACAAATAACTAAGAGTGAGACACTGTCAGGTACTCTATAGTACATAGCCTTCATGTAAGCTTGTTATTTTTTGCAAGATGTGTGATTGTGTGAATATGTTCATATGTATAGGATTTGCATATTATGTATGTACAATTCGCCATACCACTTGTAAAGGTATACTGCGAGTTTGTTATCTTTTCTAGTCTCTCACTCTGGCCAGTGTTCATGTTCCGCTAAAGTTCGATCGAACAACGCTTATCACGCGTCGTAGTCTTTGTCATAATATGGTTGAGTAGTACATTTAATACAAGTGAGCTAGTTCTGCATAGGCTTGACAATTGTAAAAATATACAGGTTACTTTCCACTACATCCATTTTTATTTTCTATTTATGCAAAATGGACTGTATAAAAGTAAAAGACTCATAAGCATAATATTTACAGACCATTACCCTACTGTACAAAACTAGAGACCTAATCCATCCGACGACAGTAATAACAATTTTTTAACCAGGATAAAAAATAATCCTTTCTACATCTTCTGAGAACAAACAAAAGTTGTGGCTGCAGGAATAGAAACGTAAAAATGTAGTGTGGCACATTGCAAAATAGCATTGTGTAAGTAGACTTGTACTGTTTATTCAAGAATAATGGTATTGTACGCCTATTTATCTTTATAATTTCGACTTAATACAACATTATTGAAATGGTGTTCTTTGGTTTGTTTCTGGTTTACCGAGAGGCATTCACACGAAATTCTATGTATCCTAGTTTTATGTATGGCAGAAAGAAACAGTGAAATGCAACTTCATGCATTTTTATTCCATTGGCTTGTTCTAAATGAAAAATAATGCTTTTAGCATACACACTTCCATTTCCATTCCATTAGTGCATTATACCTAAGAGATTTTTTATTTCTCTCATTTCATTTATTGTATTCAGTTTGCAAAAGCGAATGAATACTATCTTTTTGCCATCCAAGTCCTAGCGACAACGACCGTGTCAAGTTTGTGGTTCCATTGACTATCGTATGTACACGGCACCAATAAAGCTGATCGTGCCGCTCGCTTCGTTTGCTCTTTTCTTGCCTATTGACTCACTGACTTACTGAAGGAAATTGCATTCACAAGGATATTTTTTGCATTTATTTACTGCACTAGATCTCTTTATAGCGTGCATATTGAATTGCAACGATGAGTTTGCATCGTAAAAGCCCACGATCATATCAAAAACCCTATCAATCAAGGCGTCGTCAACACTTTGCTAGCAATTCAATTCCATCAATGCTTTGACTACTAAAAATGGCTAGGTATTTGGTAACAGTAGGAAATGTGCATGGATCAAGTTGTCAATATGATGACTTCTTTTTTGGGTTTGATCAAGATGCATAATGTCTATTTAAAAACTCATCAAACATGCTCTAATGCAACTGTCTTCAGTCTCAATGGGAGTGATTAGATAATGAAGCAAGTAGTAAAAATTGATGATATAGTTTCAAGGCAGAATCCATTTTATTGACCAACTGCTTCAAGATGGGGAATACTGTTGAGACTTCATTTATAGGTACGAGTCTGTCGGGTGACAAATGGATATTTTCCTTGCATAACATGACCATTTGCATACTATTGCATTGTTAGATTGCAAATGGTGCTACCAGGAACTCCTTTTAGGAGCGTCGAAAATGAAATGAATAAAAAACTTGAAATGCTTAATAAATAATCTATTTCTTGCTGTTTCCCAATTTTTTCACTTCTATTTACGTCATGGCTGTGTGTAGATATATTGTGCTTGTAGTATTCTCTTTAGTACCAGTAATGCTGTGCCTTTAGTCCATTAGTAACCACGACTATAGCTAAACCGAATCAATGCGGATTTCTGGTAGCGTCCATCACAATTCTAGGATTGCTTACCTGGATACGTGGAAGAGCTAAGCTTATTATAAAATCTCGTCATGCAAATGTATGGACGCATTATTTATGGACGAGTCAGCAAAAACGAGAAGGACCGCGCCTAGCTCTCAAGGAAAACTGGAGCACGCCAAGCCAACTATCCACATACCAGAAATGTTTGTGTGACAATGCAATACAAATTTTAATTACTCTCTGTCTCTGTGATTTCTTCTTGTTAGATGAGTAGGATCTGTTTCCCGTTACTATAAAAGCTTTCTGTAAGTTCTCGCAATTCTTTCATGGGCATGTGTATTCTGGGTACATAATATGTTGTATATTGACAATAAAATTTTGCCTGTGACTAATAGGGTGAAGTACAAAGTATCACTCTAGTTATGGGCAGATTAATGAGAGAATATATACTAAGGTAATATCCGTATATGTTGTGTTTGTGTGGAAAAGTCATTTATCCATGTACAAACATATACGTATGCATCGCTATGCAATGTAGTAAATCGATAATGATGATTGCAGGGTGCAGGATGATACAAGACATGCAGTGACCACGTGCTCTGTGAACACAGGGAATCGTACAGGAATGGCGTAAGGGCAATTAGAGCATAGTTCATTTACGATGACTTTGAAATTACAAAAAATAAACTGCTGATTAAACTAGGAATGAACTCATAATTACAGAACTTTTCCCATTTCTCATTATTAACAAAACATTTTTAGACCAATTAAATACAAAAATGCAAAACTAATTAACAAATACTGATATCTCTGAACTCAGTATATCACAGTTTAGAAAAAAGTTGCATTTTATAACATATCCAGTTCGTTGGGTTAAAGAACAAATTTTTCAGCGTCAACTTGACTGTGGATAATTAAAATCACCTTGATACAATTACCTATTGTTACTACCTTTGCATTTAAACTTTTATTAGTGACTCAATGACTGCAACGAAATTATTATGATTGAAAAATTGAATTTGATCTTGAATTTATCAAGCCTGCAGTCGTCATCGGGTCTTTGGTCCTTCTGGCAAAATGCCCTTCCTTCAAGTGTGTTTATGAAGGATTGCATAAGGGCCAAAGGTCATTCAAGCAGCATAGCATCGTTGGAAAAAGAAAATCTTTATGCGTTATTTATAAGACAAGAAACCTTGAGACAGTTGACACTTATTCGAACATGTCCATTCTTAAAAAATGTATAATTTTTTCATTTTTCATATCTGCCATATTAAGTTATTCAGGTGCAAAAATTTTTCTTGCTAAAGGAAAACCTCTTTGCTAAAAGGTATTTCTAAAATAATGTTCTTATTGTTGGTTACCCTTTAAGGAACATTGTGAATTGATCAAGTTTCTTTTTTATATGACGCCATCATAAAAAATTAGCAGTTCTATCGTTGACTCCATATATTTTCTTATGCAGACAAATCTTTATGTACTTTCTGTCTTATATTCAACGAGCAGTCAAAGCTATAGTAGTAGCATAAAGATGATTATAGATTCTTGAAAAAATTCAATAGCAAACATGATTTGAAGACTTAAAAATGATAATTGATTTGCAACTTACTTTTCGCCATGAAATTGGACTGCTGCCAATTTAAGTTGCATCAAATATTATACATACATAGGATGAATTACTACTTTTTGAAAAGAGCAACGCTACTATGCAATTACTATTTTTATTGCGTCAATAAATAACTTTTTAATTGCACGAATTCAATGATTCAACGCAGGCTTGTGTGCTTTATTGATTTGAGTTGAGGTTGAGGCGTTGATTTTAGACTGCGAAATTTTTATGTAATTTTCTACAGTTACATATATTTTTACTAATTGCAATGGCAAATTTCTTTTTTTCTCTTTATATAAAAGCCGTTCACACCTGCACACATAGTTTCGTTATTGGAAGCTTGATTTCCAATTATTCTTTGTATTTCTATAATGTTGATATAATTACTATTTACTATAAAAATTCGCAAAACGCGTGCAAATTCATTGCAAAAAATATATGAAGGATTGCGAGAGAGACGACCCAATGGCCACCACTGAAGGAACTCTGTATTACAAGGGCTCGCCTCCAATCTCCAACGCACTCCCTCGCCATCAACGCATCGTTATGAATGGGTCGCTGAACAGGACAAGAATGATAATTAAAACGGCAATACAAACACAAATCCTTTACCATATCCATAATACATTACACACTCGTCAACACTTGACATCACAATAACAATCTTTGTAGTTTTGTTAAGTTAGATAAGCACATAGCCAGGTTTGTTGTTATTGTTATTACAGCATCATCATAATCATCTCCATCAACCATACACTAACACCTTTCAGAACAGCCTTCAAGTGCCTCTTTAATATTTTACTGTGAAAAACGTGGAAAAACGTAGTCTTCCTAAGAATATAATTTTTCCAACCAGAATTGGGCTAAGGACATGCAATATTTTATGGTAACTGGTAATAAAAGGAATTGTATATGGTATAAGACTTTCTTATGCTGATGAACGCATCATTGTGTGAGAATATATATGCTTGTTTATGTGTAAACCACACATGTAGGAATGCAGTAATGGGTGATCATAATAATAATAAATAACAGCATGAGATGATATTAATAGTATAAATACAAAAGATTACGAGTTGAAGTCACCTTCTTTTAATTATCTCATCAGAATTTTAAGTGAAATACCTTTGAAGAAAAATTATGTTGATAAAGTATAGAATGCGTGCAAAACTAAGCCTATTTTTTCTATTTTTTGTGCATGCAAAAAATTGAAATCTCATAAGCATATTCAAGTAAGTCTATCATTTTTATGAAAGTTATGTGATGATAATGTTGGGTCAGCCCTTTAAGTCCTCATTTTGTTCACGTAATGTGACATTTATTATTGTTGTAATTTACAAAGAATAAAAAATACAATTGTGACTCCCTGCTTGTAGTGGTTTTATTATACGGTAGTTTTTATTAAATAAGTTAAATTATCATATTTTGATTAAATAAGTTGGTTTTAAAAATGCGTATCTACATTACAGGGGAAGTTGTTTTAGACTTTCAAACCTCTGCCTTTGAAATTCCATTATATAATGACTATTCTTCTACATATGTATATCTGATTATTAATGTCCAGCTCCACGAATGACCACTACAGGATCAAAAGGCTTAACTTTTTAGCGGCCATGTCGTTTGTTTTAAATCTTGAACACTTTAGCATTAATTTGTTGCATGGCTCAAGCATTAGAAATATATCACGAGAGAATAGTATAAACAAAAAAACTGCATTTAAGTTAAAAATTTAAATGAACATTTTATGTTATTCAAGCCACTCCATGTTTTAATTTGTAATATGACATTCAAATTCAGTCTCTATTATTGTATACGATGAGAGCTTGACTCACAAACTTTCCCTCAAGAAACAATACCATTTTCTTCAAGTTGGAATGTTTCTCATGCCCTACACAGCACAAAAATGTGAATATACAATCATTTTTGTGATTCACTTTGAACAAATAGATTGTAATAACCGAATAACAAGCAAAATGGCTATATTACCTACTCAACAACTGCATTTATTTTCTTTTGTAAAATTGCATATTGCATGTGTATGAGACTAAAAAATGACAAGTAAAACGCACGTTATTGCTTGTGAGTGTTTTGAAGTTGTCAAAAAAAATGCGTTGAGCATGCAACTGAACTGAACACAACCCATTGTTAACTTTTTTATGCAACAATGCAGCAGAAATTTGCATACAATTTAAATAACATTCAGATACCTAACGGGAATAATTTTCAATGCTTTCAGAAATCTTTTAGATGAATTATGACAGCACAACAACAAAAGCAATTATT
>JAHZNG010001109.1:0-15239 GCA_027744375.1 Orchesellides sinensis
GAGGGTTTTGCTTATGCGTCTGCTAACGAGGCTACCATCAACTATATAATATATTGTCAACCTTTGGTTTTGGTCTTAGTACTACTGGGAAATAAGGGACTCTAACAATCAACAAACATGCCTATAATGAAAAGTTGCTGGGGACCTAACATCATCTTCTTAGAAATTAAATCATGTCTTCCAAAACGTCTAAATATTTGCTTAGTTAGGTACACACACTGTTCATTTTAACTACGGTATACATTGGGCATTTCTTTACAAATATACTTTCTACAGGATATGCATACAATAAAACATCATTAACGCATGTGATTTTATTACGACTTGGCAAATCTTTTATAGAACTCGTGATTTGTCTCAACACAACAAAAATTTGCGTAACTGTTATCTTTTGTGGTTTCGTAGTCTGTTTGTTTAATAATGATTGTAAAGTGTTCTAAGAAACCGGAACTTACCGCTAAGTACCGAATTCTTTTGTTGTACACAGTAGAAATTTTAAGTTTGTCACAGGCAAGCTTTACTAATTTGATGATAATGAAGTGGAAGTGTAACCTGAAAGTACGTCGCCAGAATAAAAACAAGTCATTCTCACGAAGAGTTTTGTAGCTTTCCAGGAGATACAGCAAAAAGAAGCAGTTGAAATATCTTTACCAACACTTTATTTTCCTGATGAAATAACACAAAAGTTTCCTTTCATCTTAGATTTCTAAGAATCATTGACAAATTTTAAGAGGAGTACCAGAGTAGTAGTTTCTGATCTGGAGACACGCATTTTACCAGTCGTATTTGATTGCCTTTTCCACTTCCATAATCCTAGTGACTGAAATCTAATTATAATAGCGTCAAATAAAATGTTTTCGGTAATAACCTTGTCATTCTTAATCCTCCTAAAATTATTTTTCTGTTTATAACGAGCTACTTAATTTATTCTGATTAAAACAGCAATAGTAATCGGATAGAAAATATGTAATCACCATATTATACAACCTTTGCAACTTCGGTTTAAGTTTGTGACAGTAAATCTAAAGCAGTAATCAGTAAACTTGTTTACTCCAAAATTCGATTGCTTTAAATTAAGTCAGCTACAGAACTAACAAAAAACAAGCTTATTCAGTTAATAAGTTCTGTGGTGGGGCAGGTAAGGAAACTTGTAAATAAGAATACTTTTCTTTATAACATTGTAGGAGGCATGTAGATTCGATTTGCTAACTCTACTTTTCCGATTATACCTAAAAATCACATTACTCCTTGATTTGGTCCTGAATTAAGGACTTGTTTATAAATTCCTTTTTATCATTAGACATACTAGATCCTTTTTGAACTAACAACAACACTACTGCTTATCTCGATATTTTATAGAATATAGGGATTATCTTAGTGCTCCAAGTTGCATTGGAAGTAATACAAGACCATGCAGGCACAATAACATTTCATTTCATCTTACGTTTCTCTCTTTATCCGTCTATCTCTATCTCTAATCAATCTCTAGCTATGTGTGTGCACCCAGTTAAGATCTCATGGTGAGTTTGGATATTTCTTCTTGCAATACCAACTCCGGTGTTTTCTTTCACTGACTTCCCGTTGCAGAAAAGAAACGAAATATTGTTAAGTATCTTTGTAAGACGAACAAAATTCTCCGGGGACAAAACAGAATTTCCCGTAGATCTACCCGTATCTTATTCTTCGCCTTGCCTTTCTATTCGTAAAAGAAATCCGTAAGACAAACTACAGTCTATCGAATCTCATCGACAAAGTTTTTCTCTTCATTGAACGTTTTTTTGTCAGCTAATGCCGGCATTGAGACTCACGTTGTCCTACCATACATATATTGCACGTAATGTACGAGAATCTAGGAAAACTGGAAGGCACAATGCTTGACATGTAGATTATTATGTCTGTTACAGCCTGATTCTAAAACGAATCAGTTCGATATGCATGCATTGGATAAGACTAGAAAAGAAAGTGACGTGATACTTCACATCGACATATCGGTTATTATTACTATTACTACCGTAGAAAAAGAAAGCTNCTTGACATGTAGATTATTATGTCTGTTACAGCCTGATTCTAAAACGAATCAGTTCGGTATGCATGCATTGGATAAGACTAGAAAAGAAAGTGACGTGATACTTCACATCGACATATCGGTTATTATTACTATTACTACCGTAGAAAAAGAAAGCTCACGGGAAACAAAGTCAAAGTGAGTTCCGAGCTCGGTGAAATTTGTCAACTTTCACAATCCATGTGATCATGTTTATCCTTTTGCGTGTATCCTCGTTTCCGTATTTGAGAAAAGGTGCAGTCGGTTCCCCTTTATCCTTAAATTCCTTTCTTACGACTTCAATCTGTTTCTAATGGAGAGATTTGGTAGATAAAGACCCTGTCAAAATAGATATGCCATGCCGTTCTACTCTTTCCCCCTCTTTTGTTAATTCTTTGCTTTGCCGTCTGTAATCGTCTTACATTTTCAGGACCGGGTGGCATGGCTAGGGATGTAATAAGGAAACAGTAATAATATAGAAGAAAGTAATATAGGTTTGGAGGGCTTCGTTGGGCATAATGCTCAGTGAAACATAATACAAGTGGAAAAACGGCTTAAATAAAAAAGAGGGGTAAAAGGGGAATATATGTATATGTAGGTTTGTCGGTCGGTTGCTGAATGGCAATGGAGTATATTAATACGAATAACCTATTTTCTCTCCCTAGGCGTCTACTATGCTATGCTCTCTTCTGTTCTAGATGGGGAGTGTAATGGCAGTTATCGAATTTTTGTGCAATCTGTAAGTGAACAATGGCCAAATAATGGCAACATCAACGAAACGAGACAGACGAAATAAGTATCCCACTTATTGCATCTGCCACTGAATGTAATGCTACTACTACTTCGCACAACTTCCTACTTCTTGATACTCTCTCATCCAACTACTGCAACAGGGTGTAGTACTGATGAGGGGAAAAAAGAAAGTGACAAGATAGATAGCTTCTCTGTCTACAACCAATCGAAAAAAATACAAGCCAAACCAAAAGTTGAAGAAGTTGAGTATTAAGAGAAAGAGGACCAAGATTTTTTCTATGTGAAGGGCTTTATTCGCTAAACAATCTAAGCACAACAGTATGGCTCTCATGTACATTGTATGTTAGTTAGTTTAGTTTGTTCGTATTTTTTTCTTTTGTAGGGCTTGCTTATTGCTAGAGTCACTCGAAAGACCTGTGAAATACTGACGGCTCTTAAGTGACTGACGGGCTTGTTGCTGAAGTGAAAAGAGGAGAAAGAAACGGGAAGGCGAAAAAGGCGATCTGATGTGCAGTTGGAGAAAATAAGCATTTTTGTGTGCTTCTCCTTCCTGGTGTTCTGTGTTGTTCTGTAACTGACAAAGTTTTTTTTCCTCCAAGTAGTTGTATATGTCATTTTGAGTATAAGAGTGTATTGGCATAAGTTGAGAAAAGACAAAAAAGTGTGTGTGACTTATGTAACGTGAAAAAAGTGAGTTAGTGTGTGCTAATGATAGCTGCACTCATGAGAAGTGGATATGTAGTGATGTGTGTAGGTGTTACAGCACACTTATTCAAGTATATCATGCCAAACCAGGCCGGTCTCCGTATTGCTCCATGTCCGATATATTTGAATCAGGAAGAGTGTTGCGTATTATGTGGCAGAAATAATATATATTGCAAAAGCATATTGCATTGCTAAAGTAAAGTAGTCAGAGCTTTTGTTAGTGACGCTTGGGTAATCTCTAACCGGAGGAAGGAACATGTTACCAGTGATTGACATTCAGACATGGAACGGAGAAGAAGCTAAGTCTCTGAGGAGGTGTACAAATAAATGCAGCCTTGCACGTTTTACATTGCTGCAGACAGAACTAATACCTATTTTGTCTGCTATTTATTTTAGGATGTTCGATTGGATTGAGCCGTTTACTTTCAAGTTAGGAGTTGCGAAAAATTAGGATATGTATTTTTCTGTTTCTGGCGGATAGTTTTGCTGTGTTAAAGAAAATTGCAGATAATCTAACCTTTTCAGTCTATTACCTAAAAGCAGTTAATTTTAAGCATAGGTTGACGTTTGGATTAAAAGAGAACGTCTTTACACACGACAATCTAAGAAATTGACTGCTCCATAACAAGATTCGAATATAAGAACAGCATGTTACCCTGTTTACCTGTCTGCAATTTTAATGAGTCAACCTTGAAACCGTTCATCACGTGTATAAAAGCTTACATGTCATGTGTATTTAATGGTTTGTCTCCTTTGATCTAAAAATTCACCTACCGATTTAATAATAGAAATCAAATGCACCGAGTGATCGATTTTTCGATTTGGCAGTTTTTACTTGTTTTTCTGAAGGAATATCTTATGCATTACATCAATTTTCCTGAGAAGAAATTAAATTGGCAGGGATATTCTACACCGTAAAATTTATCAGTTATACAATCCAAATACCGTTCACACTTTCATGAAAAAATTTTACTGCTCGTAAATAACATTTCTGTGAATTTATGTATAATAAATAGTTTTGTGAAATACACTATGCATAAATTACCCTGGATTTGTCTTGTCATTTCTACTACACAAGCAGCAGCATCTGCAAACATTGGCTCTTAGGTATTATGAATTGAAATGAATCAAAAGTTAATCAGTACCTCAATCTTGAAAACAAACATGTGTCCGCCTTCCCACATTTCATCAGTGATTTTCTGAACAGGCAGGAAATCCCTAAAGTAATTTATATTGCAGGCAAAGTTTCCGTTTTCAAGTCAAAAACAAGTATTGCGAATCGTTTTAAATAAGGACTTCTATCAAGCTATCAGCATGTGTAGAAATCATGTTAAGCTGGCATTTAGAAAAAAACATTTTGTAAATATGTACATATAATGTAGATTCATACGAATGGTGTATCAGAGTTTTAAAAGTAGCAAAGGAACCGCTGACAGCTGCTTTCCCGTCCCATTCATATCAATAATAGTCATAGTCATCCGTGTAACTGAAGACCATAGTATCATTTTATGGAAAAGTTATATAATACCTTGGTCCGTTTACTTTACATATGCATTTACAACACTACTTCTTTTGAGCAGTCTAAATTATTGAAGCGCTTCAGGTTGCGCATCATTAATTACAGTGACAGATGGGATTTAAAGTAAAACGATACAGATGAATGAGGTACACACACAACCTTCTTTATATAGTTTTGTGGGTACACAACCATGCAAAAATGCATTTATAAGATGACTTGTGTGTGTAAAGACGGTAAAATCAGATCTTTTTCAGCGTCCCGTCTTTCGTCTGCCTTTCACCTTTCCTCCTTCTGAAGAATATTTTTAATAAAATGCTTAAGTAGAATTGAACCAGAAGCTTTCATGCGTAGCGTATGAGTAATAATGTAAAAATTTCCTATATATTTTTACCACACAGGCGTTAAATTATATGAGCGTTATATAGCAATAGCATTTAAAGTGAGAAACAGCGGTTAAAAATATAGAAAGGTATATATAGGTGTATTCACGTGGGTGTCGTATGCATGCTAATGCGTCGTTTTAATAGCAGAGTAGAAATCAATATATGTATACCATGCTTATCCTTAGTGACATGTATTCAGCACCAAACTATGGTATGCGTTTGGATTGGCGCAGGCAGAGAAGAGAGAGAGCTGATGATGCAAATAGGGAAACCCTTGAGGGAGAGTGGAAATGGAGGAGCAAGATAGGAAGAGAAAACTCTTGAGAAACTTTAGCATAGTGAAAATCATCACATTCTTTGGATTTTATACAGAATGCTGCTACAGCTTCTACTAAGTAGCATCATGACGTTGATGACACGAGACGATGCAAAAGTGTACATTGTATTTTGCACGTTAAACGACATGCATGCGTTATTAGAACACACTATAAAGTGAAAGTAAGATAGTTATAATACAAACTAGCGCATTGATTTTCTGTAATATTAATGATGACATAGTTTTCCATCTTTAATTTACCACTCATGTTTTGTTTCAATATGCATAAGGATGTGCATATGTATACATATTTGGTGTGAATGTATTATACTCTAAATCAGGATTTCCAGATGAATTTCTCCATTCATTAATTTGAAGCTACTTGCACCCTGTTAAATTCTATCCTGCATATGATAGCTTTAGATGACTCTCTGGGTAATTAATGACTAACTTACTCTACGATATTGATTATCATGTGTATATGTGTGCTATTTTACTCTTTGCTGTGTGTGACCTGAAATCTTGTAGTTTGCTTCAATATTTCAAAATATATAATGATACCATTTAAAAGTAATATGAAGTTAATCCAAAGTTGAACCGGTTGTTTTATCTATGGCATGAGTGTGTGTAAAGATAGATGGGACCTCAATACCGTGCTAATGAATGATTTACAGTGGTACAATGAGGAAGAGAAATGGAGGACGTTGGTCTCTTTTGTTATGCCATTATTTGAAGCAAGCACCATCGCACAATGGAGCTGTCACAAAATCCCCAAACTGCACCGGAACCCTTATAATAACGCTTTAAGTCTTTATAGGTGTTTTAACTGTCTGCCGTCCTTAATACATGAAATAAAATGTGTTTTGGCAAGGTGAAAGAGAAGTTCACTTTATGAGAAAGCTTCCCTAGGGTATCAACTAATATTATAAAGGTACTATATTACCGTCGTGACGCTAGGAAACGGGTAGAGTGGTTGCACAATAATGTGACCTATGTATGTGAGGAAGATAATGTTACAAAGTGTGAAGAGCTGGTTTGTGGTTTAATAAAAGATGACTCTTTTACTATTTTGCATTCAGTAATGCGAATAAGAAAGGTAGTTTTAGAAGCTAGTATAGTACCATTAGGACTTGGAGTGCACACAAAATGCTCCTTCTGACTTACAATCTGCATAAAATGCTTTCTGAAAGATATTATTTGTACCTTTATACTTAAGAAGTGAATGCACATTTGAAAAGGCAAAATTTTTGGCAAAGGTAGCTCAGATTTGTCCTTTCTCAGTAAGAGTAACCTAAATTTGCATGGATCTCGTGTTAAATTAGGGATTGGCTTAAAAGAAGTGGTCTAAATACTGTCTACAAAGACACTTTATAAAGCATGCATATATTATCTACATCTTTCAAACGCACATATACATTGTTACACATCATTACTATGCATAAGATAACATCCTGCAAGTACGATATTTGTCACATTAAAATACTCCCATGGTTTCCATACATGAATTGGAGCTTCCGCTTTCACAATCTTCCAACACAGAATATGTCTCATCCAAAAGGGTTTCGGTTTCTCTAGAGGATGTTTACTCAGTATTACGACGGGGCTACAACTAAAAGTTTACCTATTTCTTTTTAACAGCGTATCACCTTGATTCATCAAAAGATTACGCGCAGTACTTTCAACCGGCCGGCAGAGCCATTAAGTAAACTCACAGGTGCAATTTGTGTGATGAAAGAAAACGATTCTAGATACCAAACTCTTTAGACACCCAATTCCCGTCAGCAGGATATTTACGCACCATGAAATTGCAGTCGCAGCGCCTATGAAAATCTAAATTATTAGTCATTTGCAATAGTTGACATGCAAAGATTATGTCGTCGTATGATTTGATCTTATAAGGGTTTCTAGCAGCATTTTAAGAATAGTTTAGCCTACACTAAGTTTTGGTAATGCATGAACCGAAATCATTATGGAACGTTGATAGCGAAAATATTTTAACCGTCTGGCCAAACATTTTATTATTCTAGTATTCGTCAGTATTGAAATCTTTAGTCTAAGGAAACCCTTTCTTTCAAGGTTTTCATAACTTTTTCGATTTCGAAACCTATTGTACACTATTTTCTTTTATAAATGTTGAGAAAGTACGAAGTTTTGCTGTTTTCTCTGTATCTGGAAGTGGCAAAGTAAACAGAACAGACGGAGTTTTAAAATATACAGGTAAATATCGAAAACCCTTTAAAAGACATATTATAAATCCACCAGCAACCTACGTCGCAGCCATCTTCTTACCCGTATGTTGATAAAATAGTGGCAAATGTCACTTACTTGCTGTATTATCATAAGCATTATGCAGTCAGACTAAAAAATATTTTTTGTTGTTCTTCCCTTCTCAAATCCTTCATCCTTCTTGGCCTACTTTGATTACTTTACAGGATTTTCTAGAATGGAATGCAGAACAGTGAAAGCACTGCTACTTATAATAATACCGTTGCATTAGGTACGCTGAAATAAATATATGGATTTTCGGCGTACCTATATAAAATTCAAAATTTATTCCGCTGAATAACAGGAAGTTAGGCCAACTCGCTTCGCACAACGTTTTTCTTTCACTACGTAAGCCCTTTGACAAACAAAATACCGTATTGTTTTTTAAAGAAGCACCTATGAATTCAGGCGAAAGCACAAAGAATTCTACAAACAAACATGTACGGAAGGATGCTCAAACTGAACTGCTTGTATTTTGTATGAATTCGTATAAAAACTTTGCAAAGTAGCCCACGCAGCGCAAGAGGAAATTCAAATTCCTAACCAGCGGAAAACCTGTTTACAAAAACAGAATTCAGCATCTTTCCGTTTGTCCTGAATCTGTAATTTCACCAACTTTTATCAGCTACAGACGTACGGAAATGCTTCACAATGCGAATGCCGAGTCCATAATTCAGTCACTGTAAGTTTAGTTGTCTACAGTTAGTAGCTTTGATGTACATATATAGGTTCTACTCGTGGAATATATGATGAACACGTGATACGTGTATACATATGACCCGTTTGACATTCAAAATGTGAGATTATCACGATTCCCAAAGCATTAAATGCATATACAAATCCTTTTAGCTTTCTTCCACTAAATGCCTTGTCAGAGAGAACCGTTTACGCAAAAAACGGATTATATCCAAGCTTTTTATTGAACAGAGAATCTCTTCGTTGGATAATTTTATGCATTTCCTGGAATTCCTTTTGATGCTGTCTCTTCTAGTCTAATTTTGAAAATTCCCTTTGGTCTACTGATACACTGTATATGAAACGAAGAAGTTTTAGTCAGGAAGGTCAACCTTACTTGTCCTCTTTTCAATCTTTATCGGTGCTTTCAAACTTGGTTGTGTATGGGAATGGTTCTATCTTAGGATTTTCAAAACACTAAGCATATAACGATCCGACTTATCTTTTTGTAATAAAAGATGAAGTATATTGGAAGTTCAAGGATAAGGATACCTTATGCACGTGTAACACACAATAATTTGTTAGTAAAGCCTTCATGCTACGGTAAGTGTAGTACATATTTAAAAGGTATTTGATGTTATAATATCCAGTTTCATTTTGAGAAAGAAATGGATACAATGAAATTTTACTAAGAATACATTATAAAAAGAAGTATGTTTTTTTCTGTTCACTTACGCTTGTGCTAAAAAAACTAAAACACTTACCGTACACTCAAAAGTCTTTATTATAAGGAAAGAATCCTGTAGTTACTTATTTTTTACTTCCTCTCTCAGACTGGGTGCAAAAGTACAAGATAAATGAAAAAGAAAAGAAGAATAGGCACAGAATGCGGTTACGACAGTCTAGCACCTTCTCCATTTCCCCTCATAAATTTAAAAACCACAAACAGTTCGTCCATGTACAGTTTCATTTAGTTAGAATAAGCAAAACTGGTCGTATGATATTCAGAACATGCATAAGTAATTTCACTTTCGCAGACAACAAGTATTTGAGTCGGAAAAGTACACGTATAGGTGTATTCTTATTTGTACGGAAATATTACTGGTTATTACGTAAGACAGGTTCTCATACATATTTTTTGCAAGCTTCCAGATTCCAGTTTTATATTTATGTACATCAGTGTTTGGTGGGTTTGTTTTTTGGAGAGAAAGTCAGTAAATTACTTTTCTACTTATGTACGTACATAAACATGCATAATACGAATGGAAGTTTACTTGAATCTGTATATTACTTTTACTGAATGTAAATGTTATGCATGAAAAGCTTTCACCATCCTAGGAAACTGGACCATTTTTTTCTAGCACGTAACGTTTGAGTAAACCACGGCTGAAAGCATTACCCACCACGACTCTTAGCCTTAATGTTGCATGCCATATCATGACCATTCTGAGCTTAATAATATAAGGCAAAAAACAACAAACTGCTCCAGGAGAAACCACACAACGAAAGTGAAATTTTCACTTTCGAGGATGGAAAACAAATGTCACAGAGTTAGTTACTTCCTCAGTTGCCGTAATAAGTGTATCATGCTAATACACTTACAAGTTTAATAATAATAGTATGAATGTATATATGGTTGAAAGTTTGTCTGTCGTCTGCATATTTTTTGTCTTTATGCTGAATTAGAAAAGTAGCTTTTTGCTTATAAACTTTTTTCGTCGGTTAATAAAACGCAAAATGGTGGAGGACCGCTGTGTTGTTTTGACTGCAATGTTATTCAATGTTTTGTTACTCAAATGCAGAATATTAAGGAAGAATATCAAATGAGTACCTATGTTTATAGAATATACGGTTTGTACAAATATGGAAATGTATGACTTTAGCCAAATGCTTCAAACAAGCAAATATGAATGTGATGCATTGTTATAATAAATATAAATGTAAGTTTTTCCTTTGACTAGCCAAAACTGTTCCACCGTGGTTTTGCTGATGTTGCACCAAAGCGATGTCGTTTTACTACATCATGCCCTAGAATCTTCATTGCATTATAGCCACCCTTGTTTTAAGATGTCCAAAACTTCTTATGAGGTTTAGTGTAATTTAGATGCAAATATATGCATGTGTACTTTTTGTGACTTTCAACTTTGTGATGGAATGAAGTTAGGCTTTTTGAGATTCGCGTAGAGAGAATTGCAGCTTAAAGCAGGAAGTGGTGCCAAGTGAAAATTTCGGACAGTGCAACCATATTACATAAATACTTATATTGTTATAAATAAATAAAATTTGCAGAAATTTTAAATTCTGTGGAAATAGATATGGAGCATAGAATACAGTAGGCAGGTACTCTACTTTCGGACTCATGCAAAAAAGACCACATGATGCGCAAAAAGGCTTAACATGATAATCTACGCAGTAAATGCACTTGTGTGCTTTTACTCTAGGGAAAGGTATGCTGAGTAAAAGCTAAAAAATTACGTTATTTTAAATTATACCTTTACCAAAGTTCAAAACTGAAATTCTTCCTGTTATACATATTTGCAATTCAATGTAGAGCCTTGTTAAACGGAAATCTTTAACCGTCACAGCAAAATATTCACCAAACTCTATAGTAAGAATTCATAATTTTCCAAAGTACAAGCATGCTGAAAATAGACAAAGATATAGCCTAATAACGAAGCATCATGAGACTATCTATTCACCACATTATTTTAGATAGTTGCCGGGCAGAGACTAAAAAATGCACTTATATTTAACAGGAGCCTATCTACATAAAACTATAGAAAGCAGAGCAGGACAAGGCGTTTTTACTAAAAAACAGAATATCACATACACATGCTACCTTAGCCCAAGAACCTCTACGCGCGCAGTTGTTTGCATGCATCCATGAGCATTGTATTACTTTCACTGACTACAATTCCCGACATGACTACTGCTTTTTGCATCATCTCATCCGAAACAATCTTTTGTAAATAGCTCATATGCATATAAAGCGAATTCCTTCCTTTTTTCCTTTCGCTCGTTTATTACACTGGGCCTTCTTGTCTATTCATTGAATTTTGTTGATAGGATGCATATACAAAAGTTCGCTCTGCATCTGCTACTCCTACTTCTACTCCCCAACAAAACTAGACACAACTGGTTCCGCTGTATTCACGTTTTGCCTTTCCCGTTCCTGCTTACTTCCTTCCTTTTTGATAATATGATACGTATTTTCGTTCGTTTGTAGTACCTACTAACATCTTTCGAATTGCAAATACATAAACTAATGTTTCAATATAAAGATATACTAAAATATGCATTCCCAATTCCTAACTTGGTCTACAATTTATTGTTAAATTATATCATGTATCGACAAAATTAACAAACTGTGCAATTAAAGCAAGCATACAAAAACCATTTTTTAAATAAATCAAGGTATCGTCCAAGCTATTAACAAAAATTTTGACTTTAAGCTCTATTCGTGTTAATATTTATAGAGAGGAAGCCACGTTAAAGTTTGTTGACTTTCCAATATGTAGTATTTCCACGGTTTTTACACATAGTATGTAAGTGTGTATTTCATACCCTTTATGATAATGATTTAGGAGTTGCCGTCGACGAGCGATGTACGTAACATATGAGTAACGCACACTTTCTCCAATGGAATAAATTGAATTCATATTTGAGCGTACGCAGTTTTTACTCATAAGCATATTTTTTATGTCCTATCCCATTATGCATTTACATACCTACACATATATCTACTTGGTCCAAACCCTCACGGCTGACTGCTCTGCCAATGATGATACGCTACGCTTGAAACTGGAGAAAGAACTACATAGGTATTCATAACCCAGGCTGCTGTATAACCCTTTTCTTTGGCACTTTCTTCTTCCTTCAACATATATAATTTGTGTGAAAGCGTGTGCTTAGGTAAAACGGAGTATAGAAAAGAATATCGCATTACGTGTAAAGTTATTGTAAGTACCAGAAAGGAGCCAGGAGGCATATGCCATATAATATTACAGCATTGCTATGTCAAACAGTAAGCGGAAGCACAGTTGAGTGAGGCGTAAGGGTTAAATTGGTCCTTGGTTTTGGGCGATGGCAATATGTGCGAGCTAAGAAGGAAAAGACTATTTGCTCACACACATAGCTAGCGTCTATTAGGTAATATAATGTTACCAAGGAAAACTGAAAGACAGAGTCGTTAATATACGTGTAGGTAATAGGACTACTAGTACGGACAGCAAACATAGTTAAGCAAGCATGGATGGGGGAAAAGAGTAAGCAAAAAGTCCCCTCTTTCGTCCTTTTTTAAATGACTTTCCTTGGCAATACCCACTTCCTCACTATACCATATATTATGTAAACACACACATGCATGTATAATAAGCTTTTATATACATCCATATATATTTGCACATAATATATTAGCACTATTATGCATCCTATTAGATAACGTTTTTAGCTCAAATCGTGACTGCTTTGCTTTAGCACATAGTTTCACACATCATCCTGCTTTCACTTTAGTTTTCTCTCTCAAGGACTCTCTTATTTACGGGAGTTAGTGTGAGGATAACGCAAAAAGCTTTAACATTCGTCTCACTACGCTGCTCGCGTATGCTCTTCCGTTGATATCATTACTCATCGGTGGAGGGAGGATGCATACAATAAGAGGAGTTGAGAAACGTTGGAAAGCTGAAAAAACAAAGTTTTCCTAATGAACTCCCAGTGTAATGTTTGATGCATCTTTGTTAGATTCTTCTAAGAGAAAGTAAGCAAGGAATGGAGGGGTAGCATATTTTCTGCAAGCAAGTCTTGCTGAGGTCTTGCGAATGCATTTCAAAGTAAGCAGACATGACTCCCGAGAGACTTGAAATGAATCCGTGGTGGTCCAACAGCATTATGAATGTAGGTAATGGCAAAAGAGTGGAAAAATTAGGGCGTTTTTTGTTAGTTGAGTATTAAAAGGAAACAAAGTAGGAACGGAAATGAAGAACTGGCTTTTGAGATCACATCAGAAACAAAATAGGAACTAATGACTTGCATAACAATTTGGTTACATAATTCTGTGAATACATTTAGTATGACAGTTTCAAAAAATGCTCTGGCTGTGCATGTCTGTTTTGCCAATGTGCATAGCGTAACTATATACACTTTAACATTTATAAATGTATTTATATCGTAGAAGTAGTAGGACAACTTCGAGAAAACTATGCACTAATTAATGAACACGACAGACGTCTGGACACAAATCTAAAGTTTTATTTCATGACTTCACTGGACAGGCAGACTTTACTATTTGCAAGGCAAAGGTTTACCCAAGAGAAATGAAAGAAAGAAGAGAAAATACAGTTTGAGATGAAAATTTCTTATTTTGTTATTGTTTTTAGTTACGACTTCGTCTTTCATCTATGTAAATAAGTCTTTCAAGACAAAATATTAATATTTACTTTCAAAAGAATCTGAGAAGAAGAGAAATCGGAAGAGATTAAGCAGAAAACCAGTACAGCAATGATAGATCTGGTCGCAACTGACTCAGGATTTTCAACAATTTAGAATAACAAATGTTTCAAGGGAATATTAAGCAGCAGTTTCAGTTATCTCCGTCGAGTTTTTAACAATCGTAGGAACTAGTTATTAATCAAGTTTCATTATAGGTTTTTGTGAATACAAAAGATTATGCAAAATGATAATAAAATAACCCATCTATCTAAACTTAGAGATAAAAACGAGAAAATGTAATTTAACGTTTTTCTTCATCACGATTTCTCGTTGTATATTGGCCATTACCGTATAGCATTTATTTTTCTCATGACCTAATAATATCCCATTCTCAGCCTCATTTCAAATTCTTCTTTAACTACTCCATGCATGCTGTGTTATCTTTACAGAAAATAGCGTTGTTAGATCCCATGCGGATCCTGTTTCCGTTCTTCAGTTTCTAGCCCTTCAATCGATATGATAATGTGATTGTAAAACGGGGAGAACCAGAGGACAGGGAGAACCAAAACATTATACTGTAAAATAGAGACTGTTCTACATTGTAAGCATGAAATGCTTTATGTACATTTGTACCTTCCTGAGAACTACTTAAATATTTATGTGATTTCCTCCACAAAAAATTCTTTTCCGTCCTCCTATCTATATGTATTGCAGCATCAGTTAAAACGAGCTTGAAAAGGAGCAATAGACTTTGAAAAACTAAGCTATGTAGTTGTAGACGACTGTAGATCACATAATCACATACATTTTCCATGTTCTTTATTCACAAGCTTGCTCCTTGTTCATTTCTTCTTAACTTGCTCTCTCCCTGTCAAATAATAAGTGAAATACTTATTTCCTAGATGGGAAAAAGATTCTCTTTAAAATAAACGGTCGAAAGGGTAATGTATTACTGGAATATAAAGAAGGAAAAATAAAAAGGAAGAAAATCAAGCTAGTTGGGTATAACGAAGCAAGTTTGCAAGAGAGGAACGTAGATTTCAAAGAAAAATTCTCCTCGACAACTCCTTTGCCCGGGCAGAAAAGTTATATGAAAAAGCTGGAGATGCAATGGATCTCCTACATTTCCATTTATGCTGAAGGCAATTAAAT
>JAHZNG010001110.1:0-27083 GCA_027744375.1 Orchesellides sinensis
AAATTACAAATTCGACACTTTCTATAGTTTTAGCCAAACAGTTATAAAAATCCAACTTAAGCATACCATATACTATAAGCCGAATAAGACCCTACATTTAAGGGTCAAAAATTGAAAGCGATTTTAATTATTTTTTAACAATCAATTTCAATAGCTTTTTTCTGTCTGATTGAATTGATGGCGTTTGCAAATTGCATAGATCGAGTCTACCCTATACCTAAAGCTTATATTCTGGCCTAAGAACGTATTGTCATTTACTGCAGATATAGCAAATGTGTAGGAATGCCCCAATGTTTATTACATTTGTTGTGTAAATCTCACCGCTATCCAAAAATGAGAATATCTAGTAGAGCAGATGGGGATGCCAATGCCAATATTGAATATAGTAAATTGCAAAGGTGAAAAGGGTTTGTTTGTTATGTTGTTTCGTTATCCTTGACTTTTCTAAGAAAGTTTGCAGTGTGGGTTCCATAATCTGAAAAATTGCCGGAAAATAGTGGCCAATTGTTTGTTGGACCTCCGAACCTGTTAATTGGATTTCCAATTAACTATAGTGGCGTGTTACTGGAATCAATCGTTAGTTAGAATTGTTTGAATGAATCGATCGAGGAGTAGGGTGACAAAGCATGCGAAAAGGTAGTAATCATAATTATACATGTATTACAACATATGGAAAGAAACTGAAGGGTTCAATTTAATTTTGAATTTGTATTTTTTTGTGTGTGTAAAGGTATGAATTCAGACGCCTTCTACGGAGAAACATTGCCGATTAAAAGTAGACATGTGGTGTATACTGCTGCCTCCATCGTGGTTGTGATTGGAATCAAGACATTGATGAATTACTTCGGTTTCCGAGCATCATCATCTAAATCAAGGAGACAGGAAAGGACTGTAGATTTAACAGCGTTTGAAGAAAGAAAGCCTCCAAATTTATGGAATACTGCTATGTTTTTTCCCGATTTTCGAGCAGATCAAGAGGATTCAACGACTCAGCAATTTTTATGGTATTTTTCACAGGCGAGAACAAGCATTCAAGTGTGCATCTACAACTTTTCATTTCCCGAGCTGGAGTATGTGATTTGTCAGCAGTACGAGAGGGGGTTGATTGTTCAGTTTGTGGTGGGGCATGAGCAAACTGCAGAGAGTTTGCGGCTGAAGTCAAGTAAGTTATGAATTTATAAGTTGTATTCATTTAATAATGATGATAATGAATGAGTATTTGATAGAGGGATTAATATTTTTATACCCATTAGTTCCTTGTGGGTTGGTTCCAAGAAGTTCAGATATTCCATCTACTGATCAACTAATGCACCATAAATTTGCGTTGATTGACGAGGAGGCGATTTTAGTTGGCTCAATGAATTGGACGACTGAGGTGAAGTAAAATGGATGAAAACCATTAATGTTTTCTATACGTTACGTGCGCTTATAGAAATAGTTAACCTTTCAGGTCCTATTTCCTGTGGCCTTTATGCAATAATGAGAGCACTGTTTACAGCAGAAAATTGGTTCTTTTATTGAGTACTAATTGTATTGTGCGTGTATTTTTATTACAGGGAGTTCTGAATAATAAGGAAAACGTTTGTGTCTCTACAAATCCTAATCATGTGGCGAAATATCGTGATGAGTTTTTTAGACTTTTGAAAATTTGTGAGAATGCTAAGACGTATTATTAAATACTACCTTTAGGAATTCGTTTGGTGACTAGCACAAAGTTTTAATTATTATTATTGTATATCTTGTAAGACTGAATAATAATCTGTGATTATTTCAAAGGTGAATAAAGTTTTGTTGGGGAAATGGGCATTTTTGTAGTGTAGTAGAGTACACTACAAGTTAATAATCTTAAAAAATGCCGGAAACTTACACTCCAAAAAGACGTCTTTTAAGAGTGGATTTTAACTTGTGTTGTAATAATTAACATAACAATAAGTAACGGTAATTACAACGACTAGCAACAGCTTTTGGGGGCTTTAACAATAAAACCAGTGATGATGATGATGTTAAAATTTAAAACCATGAGATCATGTATTCTATCTACTACTACCTGTTTCTGTTTGACACGTGACTTTTCCTTGTCCAGCGTTATTTTACATTAAGTCCCTGTATTCATATTGACTTCATACATTTAACCAAGTTAAAATAAATTATAATTTGTGGCTTCGTTATGCAAGTTCAGAAATTATTCATAGAATACCAAAGTAAGAGATCAATGAGCTTTTCTTTGAATTTGCCAAAGCAATTCAAGTATTCGACAAATTACTTTTTTATATTGGGATTTCAGTATCAAATAAATATATACCTCTGTGCATTTAAATTTTAGGTTCGAAAATGTTTATCCATTTTCATTATAAATAAACTTACAGCGCAGCGTCGAAGAAAGAAAGTGTGTATTTAATCTTAATTAGAAGTCCATAATCATACATAGAAAACTTTATTGACGTTTTGTCTCAATTTAATTTATAATGAGGTATGGAATATCTAAGATATATATGTATATAAATATTTTAGTCTAGTCTGTGGAGCTACGATTGTGAGGCAGTATCATTCTTTATCACTATACCGCTTAGCGTACCGTTGGAACATGCCTGTCTAAGTCTCAACTTAATTTTCTGGAACCGGAAACTACCCATTCAATTAGATTGCTTGAAAATGAATATTACCAAAATCTTGTAATGTTCCATTTTCACATCCATGTTTATACATTTATTAAAATCCTACGTCTATGCAGTGTTAAGTACTTAGCATAAAATTTCATTAGGTCATTTTCAAGATCTCAATTTCAATGTGAAGGTTATTTTTTATACACCTCTGGCACCTGTAAAAGGAAGAACATTTCCTTATCGCCTAATCAAGCGACAAAAGGATATCAATAAATGAGGAAAACATATTCTCTGATTGATTTCTTGTGCGATACGCTTAGTATAAAAATGACAGTCATCATAATTCCTTCATCTTGTTTGTGTACTAACACGACAAACAGTGATCCATTTATTGCACGCTGACTACACGCAATGAGAAGCATGGTACATAAAAACATTTTTACTTTTGCTTTATCAGGGATTGATGTTACAAAGGAAGAATTCCTTTTTGGTTGATCTACATGCCATTGCCAACTCATTGAACTTGTTAAATTCCTTTACAAATGCTTTAAATTGCTTTATCATCGTGAATGTTATATAGTTTATCTTAACATTATATTCTCAATATTCTCATTCCGTATAATACTCATGAGCAAAATCGTTGTAATATCGGCTTTTCGACCACTTACAATACAAAGTAATTTTTATTTATGACTCCTTCCAGTCATGTTTTTGTTCTTATTTTTTATACACGAATTTCAATAGGAAAAATACCGGAACTTATAGTCTTTAATTTCCTTGTTAAATTAAGCTCGCCAGATTTGGTGAAAATTCCTCCCAGTCACATTATAGTCACATGTCATTAAGGAATGCTTCTGTTAATTAATTAATCTTCATTCAGGAATTCCTACACCTGTAAGCAGACGTAATTTAGGCAAGCATTCTCACAAGCAGTCTGCGAATACGTATGCATTTAATCGATGGAATAAAGGATTACATAAAAGGAGTTAAGTTCTTTTTCTTTTCATTAACAAGATGTTGTAGCCATATGCTAACTATGCTTTATCATTAATGGATAAAGATGATGGATGCAACACTGTCTTATTCCTTCCAAGAGAGAGAAAACAATATAATTTGAAAAAACCTATATACTCCTTCAAGACTCGATACAGCAAATTTATCTACAAGATAATATCTTGACTTTGTGTGCCGTACGTGCTTCTGATCTTTGTATAATTATACCAGCCACAAGCTTTTTGTCCTTTACAGGTCCGTAGTGGCAATATGTCGCATACGTTTTCGCATTTCCTTTAAAATTGTAGACAACTAACAATAATTATTATCATAAATAAGTATCTCATACCAAATTGTATCTTATACAACGTTTAGAATGGACATTTTGTAATCAATGATTTATTGGATTCTTCAACCTATACTTGCATTTGCATTCCTACAGATTAAATGACAAAGAATGCCAGTAATAATTCTTTTAGTAAGATCTTTTAGAACACAAGTCAACATATTGTAAATCTATCAGTGACCAGCAAGCCATGATTGGCTAGGTTTATCCATGCAAAAGGAAGGAGCCTAGGCTCACACATAGTATTACAACTGTACTTAATCTCATTGCTGAATTAAGTATCAGTACAGTAGTACAACTACTACTAATTGTTAGAGTATCGATCTCCAATTTGCAATTCACTAGTACCCAGAAGTAAGTGATTAGTAAACCTACGTAAGTTTGAACCCTATCAAGGTAGTTTTCAACATTTAACTAGGTAATATGACTATGTAAATGTAAAAAGCGTGTCTTTATTTACACGTATAAGAAGAAAGGGCATTTATATTTACCACGACAAGTTCAAGACTTCTATATAGCATATAAATTATACGTATCTGGAATGTCTTGTATGTTATAATGCGTGCAGAATAATTACTTTAAGCCGTGCTCACCAACACTATAATATAATGATTAACTGCAAGCACCTTCTAGGTAAGCTATTAATATCTCTGAAGGATTATGCAAAAATGTAATTTTGTGATGAGGAAATATAATTAACTATAAAGCTGCTACATTAACTTGACATAGAAGGAGGAACAACTATCTTTCAGAAACGACTTTTTGGCAAAAGCTATTTAATGCGTTTTGAGCTGTTTTATCATGATGAGAAAAAGGTGACGGAAAACGAAGGAACAGTTTGGTTTCTCTCTTTTACACATATAATATCACCTGTACACTCATTCCCAACTTAAAAACTCACAATTCCATTTTCGTCACTCGCAATTCATCTTTCATGTAAATGAAAAACCTAAATTCAGCCATAGTCGTTGAGAGGGTATATGTCAGCCCACACATACTTGTTGACTTGTTGTAATTTTCTTTTTTGTAAAATCCTATTTTACTTGTACATACCATCATGTCCGCTATACTTGATTCATTTGTTTTGTATGCATGCACTAGTTAGCTGCAAAGATATTAAATTGAGATTACAGCTATATATGTGATGGGAAGGCTAGCCTTTAGGTAAGTTTGGTTTTATTAAATACGTATGCATGAAAATAATGTAATGGGAAAAGGTCTTTGGAGGACTTGGATGATGTACATAGAATGGACGAAAGCTTGGTTGTAGATGTAGCTTTAACAATTATAAACAACATGGCACAGCAATATTCAATGAGTGAGAAAGAATAGCTAACAAACTAACAATGTAAGTCTCATTATAGCCCATCTCTTGTAATTTTAAGACAAATGAGTGACGATTATGGAGGCAGCTCAATGTGTCCTCTACTGAAATCTCTGTGGCTCCTTCCCTGACAGACGGATACACTACACTGTTTGTTGCGTTACGTGTATACTGTGACGATGAGTATTTTCAGCATGTCAACATTGTAGTGTTCATAAGTAAGATTCTCTGAAACTTTAAAATGGAAATGTTTTCATGGACGAAAAAGGCTTTGTCTACACCACACGTACACTTTATCATGAAAATGTTCGTGTAAAGCAGCAACAAGCTCAATGGTTGACGTTGTCTTCTTTTCATAGTTGACCAAAAATCCAAAGATGCTGATGATGATTATACATATGACGATGATGGGAGGCTGAGACTGAGTCATAATTTGATACAATAAATAAAGTAAAAGCTCGACAGCAAATTGTAGTAAGGCACATCTAAATAGCCATAATAATTGCGAGTTTTGTAGTAGGTGGCATGACATGAAGTGTATAAATGTGTACTATATTGGTATGTACTGCCATCAGAAGAGATGTTGTTTACTATGATTGTCTTCTTGAGTGTGTACTGATGATAATGATGGAAATAATGCAGGAAGGATATAATCTGACTATATGTTGCATGCTGTGTTATTTCTATCATACATTACATTAATTGTGTTGTATCCCCACCAAGCTGCCGCCTTATTGCTTTGTTTAGACATTTTCAAGTGTTCAAGATAGGCAAATCCTCTTGAAAATAAATAAGTGATGGGGCAACCATAATTATCACGAAACGACTGAAGAGCCAACAGGTGACCACGACCTCACCACCATCACTGGCAACTGCCATCAACGTTTATACATACATACATTAATATAATATATATATACAGTCAATATTTAATTCATTCCAAATCGCCTAACTAGACATATGCACATGTCCTCATGAAGGGTCCTTGCTACAATTATTTACGAGGCGGACGCAAAGAAAAGTATCACGAATTGTCTTCACTGATTAACAAAGAAGGGCAAGTCATATATATTCCTCCATGTAACCCATAGGGTCCTTGCTACAATTATTTACGAGGCGGACGCAAAGAAAAGTATCACGAATTGTCTTCACTGATTAACAAAGAAGGGCAAGTCATATATATTCCTCCATGTAAGCCATTCCAAATCCATTATAATGATACCTCCACGAATAATATTTGACAATAATGTCTTTTCTCTTTTCTATTTGTAATTCTTAAAAATAAGCCATAGATAAAAGCTTTAAGCGTAAAGGATAGATAAACATATCCTTGATGATTTTAGCGATTTCAGGTATTGATAAACGTAATGAATGCAAGCTTGTAAATTTGATGATATGTGATTCGTTCTGGCATGTTGTCTAGAGCAGTAGGCACACAGGAAGGCGTGTAGTTAACTGTAAGATTCCCTCATCGGATTTGGTAGTCAATAATAGCATGCCTAATAGAAACAAAACATGCATCACAAAAATCCCAATGTAATACGGGCGAAATAAAAATACATCACAAATAGTTAAGCCAGTAGCTCCCAATTGACCAAGAAGAGTCGGAAAAGTTGTTCACTTTAATAGTAACTCGCTCCTTTTTATCGGTGCTTCTACCCCGAGCTTAAAATGGCTTATCTCAGTTGCTCTAATAAGACTCATTTTTCATGCAAATAAGGACTTTAATGCACCAAGCCACTTGATGTGATGTGAGGGAACTCTGTTTTATAATCTATTCTTGTTTTCTCTCTTCAACAAAACGGTCTATCTTGATTTCAGGAGATATCTAATGACAACATGTGTAATTTGATGCGCCACATTAAACATGTCCCCCTGATGGATTGTGAATAACAAAAGGAATTTGCTGATTACCCCAAGATATTATGTGAATACTTTTATTGTCTTGCGAGTTATATTATTATATCGTTTACCATTCACGGTGTGCATTTGTTCAAGAGAAAAACAATCAGTGCACAAGTAGGATTTTGATGTATGAACTTATGTTCAAATGTATATATTATATCTGCATAATATGTATACCTACCCCTTTTAAACAAGTGGAGCGAAAAAAATGATGCATGGAGGTTTAAACAACAGATTGTAAACTGTAAATCAAAAAGGCTTAAGGATTTTTCAAAACCAAATTTTTTTCATGCGACATTTAAGGCATCAAGACTGAATGAGTTAAGATTGGGCATGGATCATCCTTGTTCCTCTAGAAGAGTTAACAAATGAAATTAATACTTTTGAAGCTCCTACACGACCCCACAATTCATCACCGTAATCCACAGGCTATACCATATCAACACATCTCACAGAGCGAGCTTAAGTAAGTACACATGCAAGCCAAAAAAAACGCTTCAGATAATATATGCCATATAGTATAAAGTAGGTAATAGGTGTGAGCATGTGCAAGATTTTTCATCTTGACCCTGTAGACATTAAAAAGAAGGAAAAGGACAGAATCTTTGCAAAACAGTGATATTAATTTTGCTATTATCATAATACGCCAAATTGTTTTTGAGACATGTTACGAGTACAAAACAGCATAAACTGACCAAAAAATTGGTTCTTTTTGCATACAATAGGTATGATTTGCTAAAAAGGAACCACCAACAGTCTTTTTAGTACTCATATAGTGATTCAGTATCTGTCTCAATTTTTGAGGGTAGTTGTTGGGAGTATATCTAAAAATCCAACATTGTACCAACCAAAAAGATTAATTATATCACAAGCACTTGCCAACAAAAAACGTGGTACTGGTTTTTTATACGTGAGAACTCATTTGTAAGTTCACGCTATACCTGCTACCTCACAGTTAAATAAAACTTGGAAAATTGGAGACACACGTACATGGCATATTAATAATAGCGTTTTACATTGATAAAGTGATATACATAGTTTATCTTGTATTCTAAGCATATCCCGAGAATCTCTGTGCGTTCCCCAAAAAATTTAGGTTTTTATTCGAAGAAACAAAATGATAAATATTGAGAAAACACCCAATCACCTTGTTTGGATGGGAATGATCCTAAAGCATGCAAGCACGTTTTTTTGAGGAAGAATACGATTACTCTTGACTTTTTCAGTGTTTGCTTTTAACGTAGAAATTACATTATTACGTTAACTTGGTCTTCTCTTGAGAACTACTTTGTATGATAAAATATTTAGGCAGTGTTGATTGCTCAAATAGGCAATCACAAAGCAGAACAGAATGGAAAAATGTATTTTGTGAGGGCGTGCGGGCGGACACAGAAATGTTACATTGTATAAGTCATATATGGAATGGAGTTCATAACGTATGCAGATTTAGATTAGAGACTGGTATCATTATTGTAATCAGTTTATAATAGAATCTGAAAATTTCAGAATGATTTTCTAGATCAGCGTGTACATTAACATATAACATGATCTACTGGTTAAATATATGCACGTTTATAATATAATAAAGTGTATCTGGGCTTCTGTGAGTCAGTAATAAGAGAATACTTATAACTTATACTCTTTACTTTTAGTTTGTTACATTATTGTTACAGATTTATGCTTGGAGGAACTACTGCAAATAATCATAGCAGTTACGGTAATGTAAAGCATTAGCATAATAATTTTGTTCGCTTAGTTAGTTGTCCATATACATATATATTCAGTGCCATTGCCAATACTAAGGTTGATTAGTATTATCAAATCATTAATACTTGGGTATAAAAGAGTTGAATATGGTGTGAAGTGCACGTATGCGGACATGGATATTTGAAACAGGGAGAAGAGGGATGTGATGTGCTGACTACAAAAGCAGTTTAGGATTTATTTGGTTGAACCAACGCTGGCACCAAGATCGCTTTGCTCGACTGTTATTATTACTTTAGACTGCTGCTGCTCAATAACAATGCAATAATATGCATGCAAAATAGTCCATGTATAATATTCTTAGGATGTGTAGTATTTAAAAAGAACATATAGAAATAATGACGATAATAATAATACTTACTTGCTGTTATAATATATAATCATGATAAGATAATGTAATGAAATGAAATGATTTGCAATGAAGTCTTCTCGAGGGAGATCTTGGAAAAGCTGAAATTCCAAAAATGGAACGGCAAGGACGACAGGCATGAGCAGCGGAGTAACAAGCAGTCAGCCAGCATCAAGTCAAGTCAGAAAATGAAAAAGTTCTGTAGTTTATATTTCTTCTGACTAAACAAAGTCAAGTTGGTCTATGTAAAAGAGCTTCTTTGCCATGTTACGTTTTTATTGTTAAGTATTCACCACGAAAATCTTTACGCGTAGTCGTTGACGCCGTCTGCAACGGCTAGGCCAGGCCGTATAGCAAAATCCCAAAGGTGATAGCTTCAGATGTGGATGCGAGCACGAAGAAATATTCTATCTAACCTGTCCATCCATTTTATTCTCATCCACTCCACCACCACCGCCTTAACAGAAAAATCTCAACATTTGTTTGGGATAACTATTAGGAACAGAAGTAGCAATAAAAGTTAGTTTGGCGAACTTATCCTTGCCTTGACTTGTACTTCATCATCTCTACTTACATGTTCACGTTGAAATAGTGAAGTTTTTAATGGACTACGCAATATTAATTTCATTTTGCGGCCATTATCATATCACTTTTATTTTTTATTGATTATCCGGAAACCGTTTCTATTTCTGAGTAGGGCTACTCCAAACGCCTTGTCATAAGAAAGTGTTAATTGGAAGTCTTATGAAGTTCCAAGGAAAACAAAAAGTGTTACCTGAAAATTTGCTTAGATAAGTCGGATTACAAGGGAAACAGAATCGGATTCGAAAACGATGGAGTTGCCATAAACCAAAAACCTAAGCAAGAGAACTCCAGATCAAAATCAAGTTTGCTATAATATTGGACCATCATAATATCATTCTTGATACACGAATGAGGTACGTAAAAAAGACACAACACTTTTCTGTGCGCTTTACATCATCATCGTCAAACCCTGTAATAAGATGAATGGAAGCTCCTTAGCCCACACGATTACAACTGGAAAGCCATTTTTCTACTCTGTTTGCTTCATTTGACCATTTTCTGTGTTCTTCGTTTTATCCGACTCAAATCAAGCCAGGATTGGAGACGTGTACACTTCTTCTTCGTATTGGTAATTTATATGCATAAATGTTTAGTGTGGTTTGTCTTAAAAATCAACATAAAGGGAAATGTGCAACTGTCATAAACGTACCTAAATACCAAGGTATAGACCATAAAATTTCCAATCACAAAAGTTTGTGTAAAAAGTTCCAGTGATTTTTTTACAAAAGACAAAACAAGTCACGAGGAACTACTATTATTATGCAACAAATATGTGTCGTGATGAGTTTAATTCATTAATTTTTGTGCATTCAACTAACCCAAGTTAAGGAGAGATAATATAACAAATAGTTTTTTGACAGAAGTTGTAGTAATATCTAGATAAGATGTACATACATACAATAGCATAGCAGTTTTCCGTCTGCTCAAATCAATCAAGTGTCAAAGTAAAACAATTTCTTAGTGCGCAATTGGAAACATGCAAAATGGTGATAAATAACAGTGGCTCAGAGGAGTACCCTACTTTGGAAACAACTTCATGTGATTCCAGGGGAATTTTGAAGTTGAATCAAGGCCTCATTATAAATAAAGGAGATTTGAATGAGTTGTTCCGTGTTGACAAAGGAGCCCCATTTGCCACGTAAGTGTTTAATTTATTCAAAGTTTTAAAAGTAAAATGCATTTTTAAATCATTTTAATCCCTATTGTTCCTTGAGATCCATTGTTTTATCATATTCCTCAATGCAGAACATACATTAAAATCCCACGCAAATTATTGATGTTTCGAGATTAGAGCTTGCCATAGGTATTCATTTTGTCCAACATATGCCCTGCCCATCATGCACTCTTTTAGTGAATGCCTACTTTGTTGTATATCTACAGATTAATCATTGCGTTTGCATCGTACTGCTATTAGCATGAATAAAATGTACATTTAATCTTATCAAAAGTAAACACGTGTAATTTTATTCTTCCTTTTATTGTCCATTTCATAATCAGTCATGCTGATTTCTTTCTTTCGATTCATAAAATTACAGTGGGCTTTACGCTCAAGTGAGACGTTGCAAAAGCCTGAGGCAAAGCGGCTCCCAGAAATCCCAACCGTACTACGCTGCCAAATTCAGTCCTAGGAAGAGACCTGGCCATTCCCAGAATGAAGACTGTGTGGAAAGCCTTCATGAGATTGCACTTCTTTGTCAGCTTAAAAATCCATACATAATTAGCTTCAAGGATGCTTTCATTTTGGACGACTTTATTGTTACCATCATGGAATTGTACGGAAGAATTATTTATGTATCACAAGAGGTTTATATGTACTTAATCCTGAAGGGAGACGGAACTTAGAATACAATATTTATGGATAAATGGAGATAATACACTGTGTGTATGAACAAAAAATTACTAATTTGTTATAATGGACTAAAAGCCACTAACTTCCGTAAACGCTCTTACAATAACTTTCACCCAGTAGTTGCAGGTGCTACGTATATAATTGAATAAACTTGACCTGACAGCTTTTTAATTTGCTCACGTTATGTTGATACACAAATACAAACACAATAATAATTTGCACACTCGCGTTGCTTGTTTGGACAGAAAATACAACGTTAATTCTCATGTAATGCGCTATACACACTAATATATTAATTTAATGATTCATACCACTTGCGTGGTTCATGTAACATAAATTTACAAGTTGTTGTTTGTTTGCAAGCTCAAGATTCTGTTATGATTTACAGTGCCCCAGGTGGTGACCTTCAGTCAGTTATTGACGCTGATTTAGTGCTGCTTGAAAAGGATGCGTCAAGATACGTGTACCAACTTTTGGAAGCCCTTAAATATCTACATGCGAGGCACATTGCTCATCTTGACATTAAGGTATGTTCACAAAAGCCAACTGTGTCGTTTTTCTTCTTACGCGATGATGATCAAAACCTCGTATAATTACAATGAAACCACACATTATATATGTGTCATCTGTCAGTCCAAAAATGTCCAACGAAATAATATGCAAGTAGGTACGCATTATGTATCACGGAAAGAAGTTCTAAGAATGTTTGTTTCCGAACACTAATAAATTGTCTGGAAGTATACAGCTAAAGACTAATAAGCTTTCATATATAAAGTTTCAAGTCATTCTTTGCTTACAAATTTTTTAATCAGAACTTCCACACATGTATTTATTTATACAAGTTGTGGTGGGCGCTCCCGTGTTCGCAGTAACTATTTCTTAGCCAATAATTTCATACATACATTTATGACATTTCATTCAGTTCACTACTATCAACTATCAACTATAACTTTTGTCTTACAGCCACAAAATTTGTTACTGATGGGCGAGTTTCCTTCATGTGACATAAAGTTATGTGATTTCGAAATTTCCCGGATGATCAAACCTGGAATGGCAATTCGAGAGATTTTAGGCACACCAGACTATGTCGGTATGTTGTTTATATATAGGACCATGGCTTCACGTATATAACTCGTCATGTTACTTATGCATTGAACCGTTGATGATTTAATTAAAGCATGCATAACATGTGTATATGATTTTGTATTGCACATACAGCCCCTGAAATTCTTTTGTACGAACCGTTATCAACATTTTGTGATATGTGGAGTGTTGGAATTTTGACATATGTCCTACTAACTGGATTCAGTCCGTTTGGGGGAGATACTGACCAAGAAACATTTAGTAACATTATAAATGAACCAATTGATTTTCCGGAGGAGCTATTCGAAGACGTTAGCCCTGCTGCAATAGATTTTATCGAAAAACTTGCTGTAAAAAACGGAAGGTATGGAATCTTATCTTAGAAGAATGGGAACACTAAAAATATCGGTACTACATATTTGGGTATGTATTGCGCTTTAAAACAAACGTTGTTCCATTCCAGGACAAGACCAAGTGCCACGGAAATAGAGACACATGATTGGGTTTTAACTTACATATCTCCATCTGAAATCCCAATGTCCGTTTGCAACGACGTACTTCTTACCCAGCCACAACCAGTACCCAAGGAGCCGATACCAAGTGCTCCAATAGAAAGCCCTGCTTACTGTGGTGGACCGAAGAAACGATGTAATAATAATTTGCAAATTTTTGCCCTAAGAAAAATCTTTCACGCCAAATATAGAGACAAATGTTGAGTTGTGTGTGTTTTATGATTTTTATGTACAGCACCAAGAAAAGCCTCTGCAATATCGGGAAGTAGCACTGCATCTGTGAGTCCTGCAGGGCGACGACAGTCTGCACGATCTATTCTTCGCGCATGCAAATCAGCGTATGATTTGAATAAAATGGGTGGCAAGACCAAATCAAGAGAGGTTTTGATTGAAAAGATGCGAATCGCAACAGGCGAGCCATCCGGAGGACCATGGAAGCTCAGAAAAAATCTTAGTAAAAGCAGGGAGCAACTATGGGAGAGTAAGGTAATGTGCAAAAATAGTAAACGTAGATTTGGGTTAAAAGCATGTAAAGAGTTGAGTTTGGATATATGGTGATTGGCAATGCATGCATAATGACTTCGTATAATTTTATGATTTCATTCGCATTATATGGGCATTTATATCTAGATTTGTAATTTTCTTATTAAAATGCAATTTTTTGGCAGATTCAACTTTCCAAAAGTTGTGAAAAAATCAATAACAACCTTCCTGGTTCATCTCGCTGGGCGAGCGTGGCTAATTTCCCTAGCCTTGAACTGAACACGATGAAGTCATCAACAAGCCAAGAGTCTGTCATCAGCGTGATGTCCACCTGCACCAATGTGGGCAATGCGCAACAGCAGCTAGATTATATGGGAGATTGGCAAGCGCTTGAGGATGGCTGTCCCTACTCCGTTTCAATGCCTAACACACCCCCAGTGCCTAACTTTGACTTATCACATGGCAATGGTTATCATGAGTCCTCCCCACCAATCATCACAGGGGAATTCTCAGGTTACCCATCGTTGGCGTCTTCCAACGGAACTGGTAATGGAGACAATCAATTCCTTACCCCCGCGCAAGCTGCCAACGCAGCAATAGAGGAATCACAGAAATCTGTGGCTGAGTTGATCATGACTTTTGGAGGTCGTGTGTCTAAGAAGCTAGATTTGAAGAATCAGTTTGAACCTATACTTGAAGTTGATGGAAGTGAAGAACAGCCCCTGTCACTTGGGGATTGTTCGGATAACAATAGCACTAGTGGAGTCAGTAGTATTGTTCCGTCATCTTTGAAAGATACCAAGAATACCGGAAATCAAGGGAAACAATCTGACATCAATGCACTATTTGCTAATAACAATAGTAAAAATCAGCATCAGTCGCTACCAACAATAAAAACAGACACTGGGCAGTCGGGAGAAACGAGTAGTGGGAATAGTAGTCGAAGAAATTCCAAGACTGCCCAGCAAATTACAGACGAGATGAAATCGGCAGAGAGTAGAAAATCCAATAGGTCTGAAAATACTAACACAAATTGTACTCGTAGAGGGACTTTTTCACCACCCAAAAATGCAGATGGAACAGTACTCAAAGGAATTTTGAAAAAGACAAAGCAGCCCGATCCGTTTTCAAGCAATACTTCCACCAGAACATCTGAATTTCCAGCGCCGTCCTCGGCGAGACGTGGTAGCATTCCAAGTAATTGTAGGCTATATGAGCAGCACACAATTTCATCCTCTGCAAAAGCTCCAAAACGTTCTATTTTAAAAAATGGAGCAAACAATACTAATTCTTCTGATACCAAGTCTAGCCGGACTGCTGGAGGAAAAGGAGGCTCCTCTGAAAGGTCCTCATCTAGATCGCCTGAAAATACCACCACCTCAGGAAAGTTGCCATCTCCTCCTAAAGAAAAGGAGGATAGCCCGGCTGAAGGTAAAAATGAAAATCTGTCTCAAGTTTACACACCCACTAATAATAATAACAACACTACTACTACCTCATCATTGAATCGACAAAACCGACCCACATCAATACTAATCACAAGCAATGCAGATAACAAAATTGATACGCCTGAAAGTAGTCCCAGAAGATCGAAGGCGTCCACCGAGTTTAATGCCCTTGTTATAACATCCGAAAAGGAGAAAGTTGCATCTGATACCAGAGAAGTTAAAGTGGAGAAAGCTAAGCAATCTACTCACAATAAGCGAAATGATCATCATAATCTGGAATCAAGTAGACAATCCCATTGCAGCAACAATGCTAATAACATTCCACAACCAGAATTGGGGTCATTATCATCATCTTCTTCAGCAAGTGATGGTACAGAGCCTGCTGCAGTTGCTATAAAAGTATTTCCACCTGACCCGATCATTATTCCAAAATCATCAATTTTACTTCTAAATTCAGGAAAAACCCTGGAATCCCCACCAGTGGCGACGGAGGATGTCATCCCACAAAATGCAGCTGAATTTAAAGAGTACTTAAAACGAAATTCATCTCTTCAGACCTCTACCAATAAGCAAATTACTCAAAAGCATGAAGGATTGAAATCCCAGTGGGGTGTCGTCTGTACTGGCTCTGTGGTGAGGGCCAGGGAGCGCTTTGAATCAGTCCGCAGTAAACTCCGGCGAGGAAGTGTACCTGATTTTTAAGTTAATATTTTTTCACTCCAATAAAGTTCAGGTTACTCTACAGTATAATTTACACATTCAATTATGTTTTAATATCTCGCAGTATGTAGTATGTATTCTGTTTTAAAATATCGAATTATAAAATGACGTTATGTATTCAAATCAACTTTTCCCCTGAAAAATTAACTGTATTTAATGAGATGAGATGCTGGGTATACTACACCTTTATATTACAAATAAATCCAAAACCACAATAATATTAATGGAGCATATATCATTTTAATGTACAGGCGAAATAAATATATGTCACGTATTTATGAATGGGACAAAAATTACTTGCTTGACTCTTAGTTTAAATGCTAGCTATACTGGTTTTATTTTCAAGGCCATCTTTAATGTATTTTTTGCAAAATATTTCTAACTTGCTAATTGGCAACTTTTGGCCTAGCTCAGTGTATTCTACGGGCAGATAAGGTGGCAATGACTAATGATGAGCAAGTTGTAAAGTCAAAGAAAACCCCGAAGCTTGCTATTCTATGTAATAATTTACTGAAATGTCATTTGATAAATGAAATTATCCTGATTTGTGCACATTGCATTACAACCGCAGAATACGAGATGAAAAATGGCGCATTGTACTTTTTCATGATATGCCTAAGTCATTATTAAAATGTGCAGTAACAATAGGCCTGCTGTCACCAGTCACCACCGCATCAGGACAACAAAACGACCCACACCATTTGTGTTGTTGACGGTCAAGAATATGATTTGAGCAGATTGTACTGGTTTTTTCACACTGTTGACCACACGGTTATACGGTAAGTTTGACTTATAAGGGCGATTGATAAATGAATTATTATTAGGTGCAACAAAACCGTCACTGAGCTAGTTGACTGATAATTATACAAGGTAAAGGATCACAGCAGAGAGCTTCGATTTGGCGGATTGTTAGAATGCATCATTGTGTAGTGGGTGTACCCTACCAAATCAACTAAAAACAAAAGTAACAATGCCATAATTATTGTAGAGAAGTGCATTTTTGGCAACGGTGCAACTTTATGCAGATATGTATGAAATGAGCGTACGTGTCATTTCATTTAGTTTGGCAAAAAACTGCATAACTGCAGGCTTGTACTATTAAATGACCAAGATTTGTCAGTGTCTTGTCACGATTGTTTTTTATACGATTCTATGTGTAAATGTCAGAGTCAGATAAACGATTTTAAATGAAGTGAGTAAGCTCCTATCCCATTACTACCCTTTTTGTACCTCACCCGATTACAGATATAGATTTATTCTTGTTTTTAGTTTTCATATGATTTATGACTGTTGGCATGAATTTAATGAGGACTTCATGATAAAGTAATCATAAAATGTCTAATGTAGATTCTGGGATTACTGAAAATTAATTGTATTTGCTTTTTACTCTATAAAAAATCTATCTTCCATATCCACATGTCATCTTTGCTTTTATCTTTCTCTTTGTGTCATTATCTCTGCCTTCAATTACATAAAACAAATATAACTGTGAATTATCTATCAGATCAAAATATTTATATTTTATATGACTGAAGAGAATGAATTTCAGCTTTTCAGCCTTTTTATGATTACTCAATATTATTGTTACGATACAAAGTAGTAATTTAATGTCAACTCAATTCAGCCATATAGTTCAAGTTCAATCTAATTAATGATTGCTGTAGGGAACGATGTTGTTTCATACGTTGTTCTTATCCCAGGTTTCTTCATAAGATATTGTGGCTTCGGAAGGAAATTAGGAGGAACTGTTGTCTTGTAATGTGATTTTTTGTTTCGTGAGGGAGGCACAAGTTTAGTTGAGTCCATTCCGTTTGAATAAGAATTCTGAAATAAATCAATCAAGCTAATTGTAATTTTTCATTTGCATAATATTCTATGCGAAATGATTTTAATCAATTTGCTGTAACGAGAGTCATCACCTTGGGGTAATGGTAGTACGATCCACCGGTATGTGTGTTTCCATGTTGGGCCAGACTGAACGGAGAATCCGTAGGTCTCTTGGATTGAATTGGGTCAGAGGGATGTGGAACCCAGAAAAAAACGTAATACGCACTCAGCAATGCTGCACCGGTGGTTACGCAAATAACGTACGCAATGACAGTTACAACTCTCATGAGTTTACTGAGCCGGGGCTTGTCTACTGATTTAGAACTTTCTGGCATACCCCCAGCCGCTTGTCCCTGTCCAATGTCACCATTGGAGCCGAGAGAGCGTCTTCCATCCTTTGCCATTTTAAAGTTTTAAAACCAAATGCCTATATCCAACAATTTTAAAGCAACTTTTTCACAAACGTTACAAAACGAAAATTTCAGATTCCAATTTAAAAATACTTCTACATACCTGATTAATTTAATTTACATATAAATCTCACTTGATAAATTAATGCAGCTTTACTTAGACCGTTTCGTGGGTTTTTTCTACTCTTGCATTGTCCATACTTCCGGACGATACGGTACCAAAGCCTTAAAAAGGAATGACAGTGATGATGAACCGAAAACCTTTACCAACTTCTCCAAGATCAAGTCCAGAACTGACTACAGAAAGTTATAACGCTATTTGCTTTTTATTAATTAATTAACCATTTGAAAGGATTGCCAGTGTTGCTGATGGATGTACGTACATGCACATTAGTCATTTCTTCCGAGCCACTGAATAGCATCATCATCACTATAGTTTGAGTTCTGCATACAGTTTTATTTTATATGTGGTTGCGTTATTGCTTACAATTCTCTCCGGGGCACGAGCACAACATTCTCATCTCCCTATCCAAACGAACACAAACTGGATTAACGGCGGAATTTGTACGGTATCTCCTCGGTCAGAATTTCCATTATCGTTAAGACTTTGCTCTCGTTTTTGCACGTGGACATCCAAAATGCAGCATAAGCATAATAGAAAAATTACAATTAGTATTACATATGCCAATTATATGAAAAACATATAAAAAACATTTTTCCTTTGGCTTTATTCCAACCACCTTGTTCTGTTAAAGTAACGTCCGAAAGTCCTATTATGCTGAAAAATGTGCAATGCAGTGATTGAAAGTAAGTTGAATTGATTACAGTTACAACGTCAATTTATATGGAGGGAGAAATATAGTCGAATAGGGAAGTTTGTTTCTTGATATCAAAAGCTATAAAGCTTTTTGTGTTTTCCAGAAAATTCTTACACCCAAGGTATTTATTCAAATGCATCTTAAATGCAGGCAAGGAAAGGCTAAAAATCCTCACAGCTAAATATGAAGCAATTTACCAAAACACCCTTTCTAAGACAAATCACCTATACTTAATCATAAAAAGATGTATTACAACGTTTTAAATCACACTGATACATTTTCATTTTATCCCTTTGCTTTGTTGTCAAATTTCCTTTCCTTTAATAGCGTGCTTAAAATTAAATAAGCAAATTTTCGATATTGCTACTTTAAATAACTCCATACGTTGTAATACATTCTCTTGCCTAGCCACAAGGAATTTGGACTTCCTTCCGTGTTCACATCTTCCTAAAATCCCTAATAACATAACCCTTTGGCAAAATATAATCTTACTTTTTTTGTTTTCTCCTCTTTCAGTAATATTCGACGGTAACATCAACTATGTAAAATAAGAAACAAATATCATTAATCAATCCATTTAAAAACCTAAAAATAGCTATTTAACATTTCATAATTACCATATTTTTTACTGCTTTCTCCAGCCAGAATGTCAATGCAATGCAATCTGGGGAAGCGAAAGCGAGAATGAGCAAGTCATTTGCCATTGTGATTCTTCCTTCCACTATCTATACCTAAATACCGACTAGGCCCCTACTACGTACTACGTACATAATACAATACTCTGGAGTATTGGGGATTGGTCATGGGTGCATCTTACAGATACAGAACCACATCTATCGCGGTATTCTCGTTTTGTAATATTGGGGCAACGAGATCTACAGTTTAACACGTTTCTTTTATAAACCAGAACCAGGGTATATATTACCATTAACCATCTACTATTTACTGTCACGAAGCATGTAGGTAAGTAATACTTACCACGTGTTTGTAAAATTGTCAACATGCTTTTAAATGCATTTTACATTTAAATACTCTGAGTAAATTTATTTAGTTAAATGCAACTCTGTTTTACGGCTATCGTTGTACTGCTATAAAGTGGAGTGGCAACACTGACAAGGTAATATTACTCACAGCTGATTCTAGACACGAGACAGCTGATACCTGTTTGTAAAGTTACAGGTACGGGTTTTTATTATGCTTACATAATTTATTTAATAGAATTTAGTTTGTACTCAAGATGGTAACGAGAATACTGGATTAATAGTTATTTTGGTTGATTGATTGATTTCTTGTAGGGAAAGAGAGATAGAGTTGACTGATATAAGAAGATGAGAGTGAAGAGATACAAAAAGTTCCAGCGGTACATGGGCTTCTTCCAGAAGCAGTTCCATTTCCAGCCTCCATTTCAAATCCTTGTGGATGGAACCTTTGCGAATGCCGCATTGGTGAATAAAGTGAACATGAGGGAGCAGTTGCCAAAGTATTTTGATGGCCCTTGTAAATTACTTACTACTCCTTGTGTGGTGATTGAAACTGAACAGTTGGGACCGAGTCTGTATGGGGCAGTGAAAGTTTTAAAGGAGCTTCAAATACACAAGTGTGACCATTTAGCTAATCCTGTTCCAGCATCTCGCTGCTTAAAATCGATAGCAAGTAAAAATGCTCCTAGAAAGTCGGCTAAAAAGGATGCGAGTAAGGAACCAACGGACCATTTTATTATTGCTACGCAGGATGGGAATCTTAGGTTAGAATTTCGAGAAATTATTGGTATTCCATTACTTTACCTGTATGGGAGTGCGCCGACGATGGAAAAGCCTTCAGATAAAAGTGTAAGTTGGGCAGACAAACGGGATAAGAGAAAGTTGGAGGTTTCAGATTACCACAAAGAAATTCTGAAGCAGATGAAAGAAGAAGTTCTTCCAAGAAGTAATAATGAAGGGGGTTATAAGGGAACTAAGAAGCGGAAACGGGCAGGTCCTAATCCTCTGTCGTGTAAAAAATCTAAAAAGGCTAAAGGTCATCAGTCATCACATCAGCCGGCTACAGCTAGCACTTCACATGTTGAAAAGGAAGAGCCGAAGAAAAGAAAACGAATTAAGGTTCGTGTACCAAAGCATGTAAAAGAGCTCACTTCTAATACAAAACAGTGAATTTTGTGATTGTAATTTATTAAAAATGAATATTAAAAAGATTTTGTTATTTCGCATTTATGGTTCCTCACATTTTTCTTATTGTCAGATATACTATACATATTTAATCAAACTGCTGTTTTATAAGCAATGCGGATATTTTTAGTTTATTACTTCATTTATTACTGTAAAAAAAACTATGCTGCAAATTGTAAGTGAGTAAGTGTTCAACATTCAGTGTCAACTGTGCGTCTTGAGTCGTTACTTTGAAGAGATTCCTTTCTGTTAATCCACTGGATGTTTTCAATGAGTTTTTGATAAAAACTAATTCCAAGGACTTTGTAGACGCCTGAAATAACAACATAATTGTAATGTTATCCTTTGTTTCATGGTTTTTTATCGTGACCACCATAATTTTTATTTTCATACCTTGTAGTTTAGGATATTTAATGACTAGGCTCGTTCTGATTCTGTTGTTACTTAGCGTGATCACAGATATAAAAGCGCCTTGGAGAAAGTAAATGCATCGGAACACATGCCATCCCCAAGATTGTTTTGTATTAATGTTGCCAGCGCGGAGGAGATCTTGGGCTGCAATGTAGCTCCAACTGAGTCCGACCACGACAAATAGCTTCACCAGCATGAGTAATCTTCAAATTAGAAAGTCAATTTAGCCATGGCTTACAGTCTATCTTCTTTTATTGTCAATTAGTAAGATATTCGTATGATTAATTTACGGGGAGCTTTTGCCCGTATTGCTGCCCATTTCTGATAGAGTAGCGGAGGCAGATCGCCTCTGACGAAAAATTGTAATACTAATTATAATAAACATAGACAAATGGAAGAGGCAATTCGTAAAAACAAAGCATTCCCAAATGAACCAGTTTGGGATTCTACAATGCTGAAATCCATAATCAGGTATTTGGGCCCACAAGCCGTCGTCAGTGTTCTTGAACACCAAGTATTCCCTTTGATAAATGTAAAAAAATGCAATAAAACTTTCACCAAAGATAATGGGAGTGATTAAGGTTCAGAAAGAAATGGCTCGTTACTGTCTTACCTGTTTCTCCGGTTCAGTGTAACTCCGGTCAAGACAAACAGAAAGGGAAACGCCCATCCGAGCATTGAATATAAAGCAAACCTTTTCAGATTCTTGTTCGAACTTTTTGCTATTATCTTCATTTTTCTATACGTTAAGATCCCAATGTTAAAATTTTTCTGCATAAAATTAGTACTAAATGTATCGTCTACAAGTGTTTACCTTATGATACAAAACAAGTCAAAGCTGATGATAATTAGCCACGTCTTTGCACAAATAAAAAAGTATTGGTTGACCACAGCTAAGATTAGAAGAGAACAAAAAGCATTAACTTTCACGTACTTCCGGGAGAGTAATGGAGCGAACTAGAGAAATTTTGTGTAAATACCTAAGCTAAAACATAAAATGTTCCTGTCATTTCCTGTTGTTAATCCAGGGCTTAAAGCTGGAATAAAGACAAAGTCGAAAAGAAACAAAGACACTAGGTATGAAAATTGGGTCCATCCATGGCAGTTGTGCTTTTCGCTGATCATAAGATGCAGTACGATGGTCACTAAAAGACATATTGCGGATATGGATACCAGTGACACAAAAAGGCTCCAATATTCCTATACATTACCAATGCCATTGAGTATTTTGCTGTAGTTTAACAAAAGGTAATACGTAACCTAGATTTTTATTCTTACGTTGGTAATTGGAGCAGGTGATGGATAATTAGCGTCTACGGATGTTGAATTGTTGAAGTAGTCTGACATTCCATAACACTAAGTATTTAGAGTGTGGAAAAAACGAGCGGATTGTGAATGAGATCATTCTCAGAGCAAAACTGACACATATTCATTAGAAATAAGACAATTTTGTCATGTACAGATTTTTTTTTCGATTGATGTGTTTGTAAATATTTAAAAGATAATGGAAATCTCATATCTTTATGAAAACAAATATGTATCGTTTCCGCTGATACTGATACAATTCCTTTAATCTTCATGTATTATCCAAAACTAACTAGGCAAGTACATAATTTTCCAAGGCATGTGTAACGAAAGGTATACAAGTACGATTGGAGTTCTGGCGAATAATAGATATGGTTTTATTTTCTGGGTTTACAGAGAGGGTTTATTAATTATAGAGAAAAGTATTAAATGCATCACCAGATCGTAGAAGATGAAACAGAACGGCGTGACATGGGATTGCGAAGTTTTCTCATTATCTGTTTATGTTTTGACTAATGCATTTTGGGAAATATTTTCCTTCATTTGTATTCTCATCGTTCGCATGAAAATAAACATTACCTGCGGAAATCAGCAAACCCCATACCCGATTCTAGGAAATCGTAGTAATATGTTGTTTACCATCCGTAAGCATACCAATTAATGAAGAAATACAGAGAGCATGGCGCATAAGGCACCTTCATTCATGACACCGAACAGACACAAACATGTTTTATGAACTCTTGCCAATTAGCATTTCATAACTTTGCTACTTTAACGGCATACCAATTGGGATGTAGAATAGTAGAATTGTTGCATGCTTGAGCTAATAAGTAGGTATGTATATATGCAGCCTAGGCTGATTGTTCCCTAAAATGGTGGCTCTTCAGTAAAGCAGATTGAAATTAAATGTTGGTTTGAAAGTATTGTGTCAAATGAGATGGAATAGTATTATGGTTGATGTTTACTCGCAGCAAACTAAAGCATAATAGCGTGGGATCATAAACAGTTTGTAGAAACTCTAAAAACAACAGTACATGTCACTTTAACACAACATTACATATTGCTGTTCCCAGCGCTTAACCAGATAACCACGTTATCGTTAATTGGATTAATGATATGACAAGCACTCATTGAACAAAATATGTACATAATCGAAGTACAAATTATTATCAGTAATCCATTTTCAAATATAACCTTCCACTGAGAAAACAAGTAGCAGATTAAAGTACTTTGTGTGGAGATGCGGATTACTAGAAGTGAACGATTTAATAGGACCCACCCCGTTTACCAATAAATGTATTCAATTTTTGTTTAGATTAGCTTTGTTTAATCACATTAATTTATATCATATATTACATAAAGTTTGGCATTTCTAACAATAAGTAACTATATGTGTGATTTTTCAGTTGCATCAACACCGGCTTAAAGACTCCATAAATTCAGGTTACTAGGTATTTCAACGTACAATTCCACTTTTTACGTAATTACAGTGGGTCCAGTAACTCCTAAAACTTCTTGTAAATTTGTAAGATTGAGGCTGACATCAACCAAGTCCTTTAGCACCTCCTAAGCCCAAAGATTAGGAAATGGGGGTTATTTTTAAATAAAGTTAATAGTTATTCAATACATGATCAAGGTTAAAATATTGCTTCAAACTTACCAAAGCCACTCCATTCACGTTCACATCATCGCACTTTTCCAAATAGACACGAACAGTAGCACCACTAGATCCAGTTCCACTCAGTCGCCAGACAAGTCTTCCAAATCCATTTGCAAACACAAGTCTTAAACCTTGCCCTTTGGCAACAGAGCCATCAACAGGGTCCGTGTATTCAAAGTTATCCGTGAAAGCAATTTTGTATTTTTCTGGAGCAGCAGCAACTCCACTACTCTTGGCAACATTCACAATTTCTTCAGTAAGGATATCTGGACTTGTTGTTTTGAGCTTGTTTTCCAGATCAGCAATCATTTTGTTAGCTTTTGCTCCATCTACGTTTTCATAGTCAAGACGAAGGAAATAATTACGGCCAAACTGTTTCCAGTGACCTTCCAAGAGCTCTTTCACTCCAGTCTTTTTATTCGCAAGAACTGAGAGGAAAGCAAGCGATGCCCAGATTCCATCTTTTTCTCTGATATGGTCTGATCCGGTGCTNTAATTACGGCCAAACTGTTTCCAGTGACCTTCCAAGAGCTCTTTCACTCCAGTCTTTTTATTCGCAAGAACTGAGAGGAAAGCAAGCGATGCCCAGATTCCATCTTTTTCTCTGATATGGTCTGATCCGGTGCTGTAAATTTAAAGTGCAATATTTTGCAATTTCACAAGCTCGAGTTACGCTATGCACAACAAGAAAAATTGTAATGCAAAAATCATATGAAGTTTACCCAAAACTTTCCTCCCCGCACAAAGAAAGCTTTCCATCATCCATCAAATTTCCAAAATATTTCCACCCTGTAGGGACTTCATATACGTTTAACCCAAGTTTCTTTCCTACCCTGTCAACGGCTCCACTAGTTGGCATAGATCGAGCAAGGCCTTTTACCCCAGTTTTTACAAAATATGGGATACTAGTTAAATTTGCTGCAAGGACTGCAAGGGAGTCACTGGGTGTAACAAAGAAAGCCACCAGCTCCGAGTAACATATTTCTATCCCCATCTCCATCGTAAGCAGCTCCAAATTGATACAAATCAGGATTTTCTTTAAGGATTTTGACTAAATCTGCTGCGTAAGTTAGATTGGGATCTGGATGATGGCCACCAAAGTCTGGTAGTGGTTCCGTGTTCAAAAACGTGGATTTTGGATTGCCACTGCACAAGTCTTCTTGAAATATGCGGCGAACGTATGGACCAGTTACTATAAAGAAATTACAAAGAAATTTTTGTAAGATGACGACTGTCAAATGACAAGTGTAAATAAAGAAATAGCGGCCCAAAATCAATAAGCGAGTATTAATATTTGATGCTGTAAAGGGCTTACCACCACTCATTGCATTGATAACAACCGGGTAGTTATTCAAAAACTCCTTGAGCAATCCAAAATCAAAGATTTCCTTCACCATCGTCACATAATCTTGAACTGAGTCAATTATCTCAATGCGCACACTACCAACTCCAGTTACCTAATTTACATACAAGAATCTAATAAGAAACCTTATTTAACTTTTCCAATTTTGACTTGTACATGATAAAATATTTGATAGTCTTACTTCAAATTCTGTGACACCAAGTTTGTCAAGATCAATTGTGGGCAATTCTTTGCAAATGGGATATTCCTTCAGGTCTTTGCTGTGTAAGCCTTTGTCGCCACAATTACTGGAGCGGGGTACACGTTTCCAGTCATATTGAAAAAGTTGTTCTGGATTCTCTGCCTAATTATTCAATTCGCCAAATCTGTTCCAGGTGCCGTAAATACTACTTTACATCCCCTGCAATACTAGCTAACACACGTGCTTAAAGTCTACTTACTAACTTACTGAGCCCCAGAAAGAATTTGATAATGCTGAAGTAACAAACTAACTAGAGCCTGGAATACAAGATGAAATATGGCATTTCCAAATTATATTGCTGAATCTAACACGGTAAAATTCTTAGCTTGTCGCTAATGTAAATTGCTTTTTAATTGATTCGATGCAAGGTAAAGGCCAGGGACAATTGAACAATATTGAAAGGAAATGCTTTATTTGATGTAAGTACATACGAGGGTGATATTCATTTACACGTTGATCTATGTAGAGATTTTATTTGGTTTAGGTTAAACGTACTGAGGCTTTCTTATCTGATCACAATTGGCCTTGAAAAACCAGAAGAGCTGGAAGACTGTTATATATGAATTTACGACTTCTGATTTGTGCATCGTGTAGCAATATATAGTTATATAATTCGGATTAGTATTTATTTGCTTGAATTTGTCCTATAGTTGTTATACAATATGTTAAATACAAAAATATTCGGAGAATCAAGAGGAGTGGACGTCCTTGTATTTTATGTTGTTACTTCTTACAGATTGTGATCATCTCAGTTTATGTTTTAGCAAGCAACGGGATAATGATAATATAGTGTGTAACAAGCAACGAGTCACATGTTGGTATGCTAGTGTTTAGGTATTTTTTGGAATCTATCCACATCCATTTGTGTAGATATTGTGGATGAGCTTTTTTTATGGAACTCCATGTGGAATATGCCGGC
>JAHZNG010001111.1:0-12651 GCA_027744375.1 Orchesellides sinensis
CACTGCACTGATTCCGGTGGTTAAAAACGTTGCACATATTTATACGTTGTAGGAAAGTAATGTACATGCAGATCAGGCACTTGTATTAACACGTCTACATTAAATGTGCTCTACCTTTCCTTCCTCCTTTAACAAGAAATTGTTGTAGTTCTTATCTTTTTACTGATAGTTCCCAGTAATCCTGCGTACAACAATAGCAATGTAGTAGTTACTTATATAAAAAACAACTTATCAACTTTAAGTATAACAGTTGTTTATATATAGTATGTATGCCAAAGCAATTTTCGTTTTTAGACAAGGCTTATTTTTAAAAATCACGTTTTTCCATTTCCATATTCACTTCTTGTTCTAATTTGAAAATTAGAAGAGAGCCAACCGACATGTTACATGTCCATTTATAATAAGACCCGGCTGTGAGTCGGTAGTGCATGATGAAGATTTTTTTTTGTTTTGATGATGTTACTTTATTATACCAAAATCATAGACCTAGAGCCGGAGGTCACGACGATGTACAAATCATGCATATAGTTTCACAGGTGAGGTGAATTATCCTCAGACGTTCGCAAGCTAAGCTATGCCAGTAGCTCTCATACTGTACTAGTTTGATACTTTCTTTATCAGATGCTAGCTTTTTTAGGGAGAAATTGGGCAATGTAGAAATCCCCAGAAGACAAAGGCTTTAGTAGTGTTATTTAGTTAGCCTACTAAATGAAAATAGAAAGAATCTTAAGTATTATGCTCATCCATGTATGGCAATTAGCGATTAAGTTTAAAACTATTTCTGAAAAGCTTCGGTATTCAAATCCACACGCATACGGACCCTATTCAGATTTGCAACGTATGTAATTAATGCGAAACTTATCAATATCAGTACAAGACGCACTTTCTCTTGTAGTTTGCAAAGCTGTACAGTAAATCACTACAAGCAATTTTCTAAAACATAGCGGAAGCTTTAATGTTTCTTAAAACAAATCGGCCATTTGTTTTAAGCAAACTTTCCTGTAAATATGCGATTAGCTCAAAATCTGAGTACATCCGAGCACAAATTTTTTTCTTGCTAAGCAAAACATTGACTATTAAAAAGACGCCGTGAACTTGTAGTAAAGCTACACTATTCTCAGTATTTAATTGCGTCTTGTGTCTCGCCATTGCCAATAAAAAGGGAATTATGGGTAAATTGTGGCCCATAAATATGAGCGGGCTTCATCTCATTAGCATGAGCTATGGATAGAGAAAGGAATGCCGATATTAGAGTGTCGTATAGACTTTCTCAATAAAAAATACATACAGGCTAATATAACATCGTAAGAAAATCAGATTGTTCAATGGCGCATCCTTTTCTACTAAAACAGAATACAAACATTTTACCATAATTTCAGGCTGCTACACTTTGTTGAGAACACTATATTCTAAAAAGTTTTCAAAAGGCTATGCAAAAATTGTTCTTCTTCAAAACTTATTTTCAAGTCTGTAATAAACGAAAATCTCATTAGCTTTTGTACATTACATTGGACTACTATTAAAACGCGTAATACCCGCTGAGTAAGCAAATAATATAATGTGCGTGTATATGATTGTATAAAAGCCAAGCGCAACGAACCGATCAATATGATGATATCATTCCCCAATATAAAATCAAATAGGATGAGGTTTCACAATAAATACAATTGTGCAATACTAAAAACCATCAAATTGTTAGTCGTCTTAAAAAGTTCTGTCACCAGCTTCTCTTGATAAGTGGTTAGTGGTTTTAACTTTGAAAGAACAATAGAGCAAAGAGCATGCATAGGTCTCTCCTCTCATCTTGAAGGCTTTCCTTTTGAAAGAGAAGCTGAGTTGCTGTTTGCTATTAATAATTTGACATTTTTAAAAGACGAGTGGATGTTGATTCTTAGCCTGGGCAGAAATGAGAATCGTGATATGCCATAATGCCATCAATACAGCAGAGTCCAAATAACTTTAGGTATCCAACAGTCAGACACCAGCAGTAGGCGTGTAATCAAAAGGATTGACATTTGACTTGTATTGTTGTTATCAACTTCTTTTCACGTAGTTTATTATAACCATTACACACTTTAGCAGCTTATACCGTCGTGAAACGGTAGTGAACAAGTGAGCAGGCGAGTATGTCTACAAATGAATAAATAGTATTGCACCTCCTTATCCTCTGGCAATCAAAGAATCTGGCTTTTAACAGCTTTTGTGGCTCCATTGTATTATTACTACATCGACATCGGTTAGTTTTCTTATAAAAGACGCTTAGGAACATTTTGCTATGCTATAAGGAAATGATCAACAGTTTGCTACTGCAACACAGCAGCAGTAGCATCAAGTAGCCACAAGCTTCCGTTTGATTACCTACCTACTCACTTCCAAATGGCATGTCATGCCTGAAACGAACTTTACCTGTGTGTGCAGACCACGCAGATCAGCATCATCATCAGTGCTTTACCAGTTTATCTAAAGAGACGATGAATAGAATGAAATAAAATCCGAGTCGATATTTTTTTGCTGGTTGAATGATAAATGCTTGCCTTCAGTCCAATGAAGCGATGCAATTGTTTTCACAGTGTTATTATCGCTTCTACACTGAAGATTTTTTTAAAGGTATTATTTTTCCTATATGAAGATTGTTGGTAGACTAAAAGCTAAATATGCATTTATGAAGGTACTCACTGAAATGGAAGAAAAATATTAAAGCTCCCTACAGGGATAATTTGAATCTTGATTCGAAGAAAATAACTAGAAGACCATGACTAAATCAGGCAAAAGTATGGATGTAGTGTATGGCTCCTGTTTTCACCGCAAATAAATGATTATTTTTATGGTGTGCATATACTAACGACATGGTCAGTCTAAAAAAGCTTATATATTTTTTTTCAAGTTTGAAAATCGTGAGATGAGCATACAGACGGGCACATGAGATAATGATGGTTGTGTCAGATTTAAAAAATCTGGTGAAGGGTAATATATGGAATTTTTACTTTGGTCTATCTAGTAGTAGTTCTGTACAGCCCTTGCTTCTTGCTATATCGCCTAAGGAGATAAATATGGTTCATAATTTATCTTATCATAAGTTACACCCAACTCAAGCTTTTTTGAGCGGCTATGCCTCTCTCAACTTTCAGATAATAAACACTCTATCAAACTTGAAGACGCCTAAAATTCGTTCACCAAGAAAACAAGAATTTGGGGAGCCAAGTGTGGTTGATAAAGCCGCTTCTGAGAATATAAGGAGATGGTTATAGACCGATAATTAGGAAAAAAGAAAATGAAGGATACCTACTAATCATTTATGGCAAAATCACAGGAGTAGACGTATGTAGCTGCAGCTGACATATTTGCTTTTCAAAGTTATCTTTGATGTAAATGCAAGATAACTTATGCTAATTATTGTCTAAGGAAGTAAACTGCAAAAATAATACGTATGCATGTGTTGGAGATTAGAAAATGTAAAAATTCCCCGATTGGTTAGGAAAAATCAGGCTAAAATACGTTGTATACTCTTTAAATGACAATTTTTAGTAAATGTGTAGTCTTCTCTGACCAATGTTAAATTCGTTGAATACATAAGCCATTACCAACCCCTGAACGGGACATTTGCATGTGAACAGGATTCTCTTTGGAATACTTTTTTCTGGTTATGTCAATATCTCGGTGCTCCCATTCATTTACCACCATAAACTCCATCCATCAGCAAGCTAAAGAGCATCAAACCACAAAAATCAGATTTCTCATGTACAACACTCTTACACATTTCTCTCTTAAAACAGGATGCACACAATCTCGTTACACGTATTTATATATTCTGTCAAGAAAGAAAGAGCAACATTGCTGGTAAAAAAGTGCCTTTAAAATTGCAAGCATAAACCAAAAACCAAGCCACCTCTCACTTCTTTCACTCTCTCATTCATTTCTGCAAGCCATTCATTCAAACACGAGCTAAGCACTCGCGCCCCTGTTCTCACAGAAAGAGAGAGAATCACTCAGACAAGAGCTAAAATCACAAGAAGCATGAATCAGGATTAAGTAAACAGTGAGACAGTGATGGATTACCGTGGAAAACAAGGTGATAAATCGTTATTCAATATAGTGCGGCTGATACATTTCATTTTCACACTTAAACATTAACATTCACTTGTACAAGACAGTGTACAATGTAAGGCATACATAACAACCACTACACAGTATGAATATATACGAACATCATTAGCATGCTAAAGCAAACATAACTGTGCAAGACAAGAGTAAAGAAATCAAGTAAATCTTGCATAATAACATAACACCAACTCTGAGCCGGTAGTGGCGGCGACAATGAATAAAATGAGAGAAAAAGAAGTAGAATACGATCAGAGAGCTGCTTTTGTTCATTTTGTATTGTAATTCTGGCATGGGTACATAATATATATATGTGGTTGATTATAAACTAATATTGATCCAGATAAAATTTTGTACACATTGATACAGATAAAAATGCATAAGAGAGGAAAGAAAGGAGGTGGGAAAATGGGAAAGTTCTTTCACACTTTTTTATTGCATGTCACCAACATGCACACTTTGTATCCATAATGATGTCAGCAACTTATTATTATGCATATACTCACACGACACATGGAACAGGCTTCTTGTTCTGAAAAGTAAAGGGTTCAATCAGAAACAGCCAAAAGGCTTTGTTTTTTTGATGGATGTTCTCGCTCCTAGTATTAAAAATTTATACATGAGTAGGTGGCTGGAAACATTTGTCCGTGTCAAATTTACAAAATGACATGGGAAGTAGTTTGGATGTGTGTGTAAACGTGTAGCGTGAATGTGCAATAAATATTATGGAGTGTAGCAATCATTTTTACACAACTTTTTAAATTTAAAATAATATTCTTATTTTATCGTTTTAAAACAAGATGTCAAATAACCCTTCTATTAAACTTGCAATAATAGTCTTTGCTACTTTTGAGCATGTTTGCAAACAACGTTTTAATATTTAATCAGATTTTGCAGTTGTAACTGCGGAATAGCATTCTACTTATCAAATCTCCTTTTAATTCTAGAGTGAATATGGGGAAAGCGTTAGCCTTGGACGCTAGTCGTTTGACAATACTGATTTTTCCGAACAACATTTGTAGAGCTCCGATGAACTGTCCATGAAATAAAAAATTACTGCAACATCAATATTTACTTTCAGATTCCTTGGGCAGAAATAGGAATTGGACGTTTTTACTACTTCTCAGAAATATAAGTTATTACAATAAACGTATTGAATTTCATACAAAACTAGACTAAGCAATCTCTATAGCCTCCATTCTACTTCGCATTAGGTAAATCATGCCATCCAAAATAACAGGAAAAAATTACTTGTCAAAGTCAAAGGAAACTTGTTCATTGGTCATCTTTTGTGAAAAAGAAACCAGCTTGGGTTGTACGTATTTTTAATATACATTATATCCCTTTACTCACTGCAGTTGTCTCGCTTACTTACTGAATCACGGTGAAATGAATCTGTTTAAAATTACAATAAATAATGGCAGGTTTACAACTTGGAATGGACATTTATACCTGAGAGATGTATGCATGTAGTAATAATAATTGTATAAATATAATAAAAGAACTAAGCAATTTATGATTCTGTATCAATATATCTGCCCTCTCTCTATTCTGAAATGAATAGTGCAGTAAACCAACTGTGCATGAACATATGTACAGAATATTATATTATGTATCTATCCAAATGATTATGATTTTTCATGCGATACAGCAGTAATAATAATAATAACACAAAAACAGCATGAGAAAAATGACTGCTTGTTCTTGTCCACGTCAATAAAATATGTCATCGCATTATTGCTTTCTATTTTGTACGCTACTAACATAATTCATACGCGAAAAAGTTGACTGCTTTTGTGAATCCTCTATACGTTTTAAAAATACACATTCAAAATATTCATGGCTTTATATCCTTGTAAATTTATTGTTGGGCTTTGCTTGACCAGTAATAATCCTCCTTGAAAGTTTTTGGTTATCTCATCAAAAGCAACCGTTGTTCACACAAAACACAGCACGCAAAAAAAGATAAAAGCATCTCTGTGAAGCCATCATCATGTAATATGATGCATCATATTTGTATCATCAGCAACAGCAGCTCTCCACCTTATCCATTGTCATCATATCCCATCTTTGACAACAATTTTTTCCTGGGATTTTTACACTTCCAGTGTAGCTTACATAAAGGCATGCATAATAATCCACCATTTTTCAATCTATTTCTGCAAAAATTGAAGCATACCGTTATACCTTGTCGTAGTTATACAATGCCATGATATTATGTATGTAACGTACATATATGTATGTAGGACAAATGATTCTGAAAGCTTGATCGTGATGATCATAGGATTTTCCCCAAAAGTCTCGTTATATTTCACTACTGCTTTCATTTTATTCAAACATGGCCGGAGACTGGAGATAGGAGCTTGTTTCATTTCTCATCCTCCTCCTCCTTCCTATAATAACATAATGTCATTGCAATGTCCCCATTACCAAGAAAATCTTTTTTGTATCACAGACATACTACTGTATAGTTCTTCAGGACCATTTGCCATATGGAACGATGAAAATGAAAAACGCTTGTTAAAATCTCATTTATCCCATATTGTCTGAGCAGCTGTCATTTACAACTTTTCCTAGATTTTTTCTTTTGCAATGTAATAGAAAGACAAAATTATATGAAAAGGGAGGATAACCCAGCTCATACAGAGGATGATAGTGAAATTATATGCAAGGGAAAGGGCTAGTTAATATCAAACAGTTTTTTCTTGTCCTTTTTGCTGGACCCTAACCGTGCAGCACGTGTAATTATCTAGGCACACAGTGTTTAGCCAAGTACCCGAAATATGCTTACGGGCAAGAAACGTCATAAGGATTTCCATGAATCAAAAGCAAGCAATAATATACAGGCATGTCCAATCTGTAATGCTACATACTGTTATTCTCTTGCCCATACTATTATATTACTGTCCATCAGCAATGTATTTCTTGGAGAAAAAAACTCATGGAGAGAGATAACAACTCTTGAACTCTCGTCATTTTAGTTTGTGTATAACGTTAACAGGATTTTAAACGTGAAGCTAATTAAATTCGTATGTAGCATGCGTTTGAAAAACAATGATTGTTTTAAACCGTACATTTTTACTAACTCATTTTATAACGTTGACGAACTTTACTCCATGTGAAAAAGATACGCCATATTGTACCTCGCAGACTTGGTAAGGATTGTGTTTATCTTTTCCAAGAAGTAATTTGATTATAAATATATACCTAACATCCACACTCAGTATCCCCACAAAGGCAGGTGGATCTGTACAATGATTACTTACCGAGTCGACGACTGCAGCACAAACTTTATTATTTAGGGGATTTGTTATAACTAAGCTGACTTTCTATAGTGTCTACAGGCAAAAAAGAGCGTGTGGTAATTGTAGCAAAAATTGGATTAGACTCGGCAACAAAACCTAAAACCAGACCATCATAAAACACGCAGCAAGGATAATTTTATTGTTTTTTGATGCACACACAGACAAAGTCTCGGGAAAATTATTAGTTAGGACAGCCAGGAAATTACACATGTTCAGCCGTAGTTAGCGAGATTCAATGGATGAATAGTACCGAGTCATCCAAGACACAATATATGTAATGCTCCTCTTTGCATTATATATTACGGTATTGTTCACTGTTGTAATATGAGCGCATTATAATGAAGGCAAAGTAAAATATCGACTTAAAACAATGGATACCTAGTTGTATGGTCATGAAGGATAAGGAGAGGATACCTATATAAGTCCATTCCAGGGTAATAACTACGCTTTGATTTTTATCTTGAATTAGTACGGATCCAACATGTATTGCATCAGACAGAAAAAATAAAAAGGAAGAGAGAGATACTAATGTGCATCATGAATCATCTACTCATTTTCAGTAATAAATGTGTATGCACACCTAATAATATTCAACGAGAAAACAAACTTGATGATTTAAATCTTTATTGCTTTATGTCTCTCTTTCATATGCTTCTTCGTGTGTGAGTTAGTTTGTGTGTGTGCTTTGGCAATGAATGGTTGGTTGATGTTTCTAAAGTATTTCTCTTCATGTGAAACATGAAATAATTTGAATGATAACTACACAATAACCTGTAACTAAACATTTGTAAAAATCTACACTGACTTATAAGATATGTATTAATACATACCTACATACATTTGTAAGTTTTTCATGGGAATACCATTTGCTCTCGATTTTTCACATTTATTTCCCTGTGTTTCTTCAATTGATTATTATATTTTGTGCACGATTTTATCATTTGTACTGAGGAAAAAAATGTACTTCTGGTTTAGCCCTGTTTTTATCTTGTTGTATGGTTTTCAAGCAAAAATATGATCCGGATTGGTTGGTCGAACTATACAATTTTACAACTCTTCTGCAACTTCTCTTGGGAAGAGTTCTGTACATTTATGACATGGACAATCACATCCTATCATGCAAGTTCCACAGAGACCATGACTCTCAGCAGTAGAAACAGTGCAAAGCACACCCATTTCAATCTTGGTATCGTTATTGTTATAATAATAATATTATTATTACTACAAACTCTTTTTAAAATGTGGAGTCAGTCAGAAAAAAGTCTTCATTTATTTGATATGACCAACAACTTATTAAAATTCACCCTGCCGTGCCAGCCAGAAATCCACTTTTCTTTTAAAGTAATTTTTTACCATTTCATCGTACAATGCGTAAAAAGTTGTTAGGCATAGGCTTAGGATATGTGTTAAGGTTACTTACTCACTTGCTCAAGAAACTAAAATGCTGCTATATCAGAACATGACGGATGACTGATATCCAAGAGAAGGGACCTGTTGTGAAAAAAGACAATAATGAAGCTGCTATTTATCTCCATTTCTTCTTATTTTTTTTCTCCTTCAAAAAAAGAATCTTTTCCTCTATATATCAAGGATTTATCTTCTATTACCGATGATGATTACAGAGATGGCTACTCACATGCTCATACTCACTTCAAAACTCAACAACTTCCAACTTCAGTTTTATCCGCCGTATCGGTCGTTGGAGAAAGGATTTTTGATGTTTTTTGTCAATCCTCTTTCTACTTTTTTTTACAGAGACTTCTTTTTCTTTCTTTCCTCAAGGCATAAAGAAACTAAAAACGTATTAAGATAATGCGTGTTCAGGAAATGTGAGCAACTGGTGAATTTTTGACGTATGTTGAAACACGTACAAAAAATTAACTGCGTTTTTAGCCGGATCAACTACCAAGGGAGACGTTTAGATAAGGAAGGGTCCATTATTTTGATTAAATAAAAAGCAATTTCCTTGCAAAAACAGTCATTCTCATCATCTTTCTTTGAAATAAAAAAATAATGCAAAGAAACTGCATTCCCTCATGCATATTTTACAATTTTAAGGGAAAGCATCTCGATCAAACAATTCTGCGATGCCTAACTACTCTGATTAATTTAAATTTTAATAATAAATTTTAATAGCGAGCCCTCCCAATAATAAATACATCACAAAAAAATCAATTTGCAACATTACACAGCATTTTTGTTAATAAACGTTACCAGCGAATCATTTTTGATGTAGTGATCACGTCAAGACGAATGAGAAAAGGAAGTATGTAATAGTTTTTCGGTAATGAAATTTGATTGTTTTTTTCCATTTCTGACAAAAAACGTTATAAATCAAGAAAACAAAGTGACAGATCCTAGCCTCAAGAAATGGCGTGGTTGATTGAACAAAAATGAAAAACAATGGGGAGACACCTTCAATTTTATACCGCTAAACATTCGCCAATCATTTAAAACTAAATGGCAATAACAAAAAATAAGTGACGCTCGTAGGCAATTTAACATGGGACTTAGCATGCAAATTTAACATGCCGGAAAAACTTGTTCGTTTTAACATGGGACTTAGCATTGCAACTATGGAACTTAGCATTCGAACTTAGCATCCGATAAATTATAGATTAGTATTATAATAACAAAAAATAAGTGACGCTCGTATATGTACTTTTGATCGTAATATATTATTATTCCATTTGACTTTTGCAGTTTACTTCCTTTTTTACACATACCTTCATAAATGCTATTGGAAGCTAGTGCACACTATAATCGTCTTCAACAAAGTAAAAATTATTATCATCACCATCGCCTCATTTCTGCTTGATTAAAGAAATCTCCTTATACACGCATGATTGATTAAAAGTCTTCACGCATATCAATTTATTTATTATAACAGTCAATTCACATCTTGATCTATTTTCCAAAACCCCACCGTATATAAACATAGGTATGATAGCTATCCTTCAATAATATCTACACATATCTTTCATCAACTTTTTTTGGGGGCTGTGATGTTTAGATGAATGTGAAAAAGAAAGGATTAATTTTCAGGTAACAAGTATAACGTGACAAGAATCTTTCAATCAACAGATCCCCATTATCTCTGAATAATAATGCGTGTTGTTACTTATGTGCAAATCATGTTTCTTGTTATTATCACATAAAAGCCAACAAAAAAAATCCGTCTTAACTACATGTTTCTCAGTCATTCAAGCACACGAACCACCTTTAAATTCCAGATTAAAAAATGTGTGTAAGAAACACTGTTGCTTTACAAAAAACAATAATCATCATGCAAATGTCGGCTTATATACTCTCTTTATTATTTGTTTTTCTCATTTGGATTGCAAAACTAGAAAAATGTGTATTTAAAGTATTTATTTATCTTTCGTTTCGTTTTCAACTGACGATGATGAGGAGGGAGATGATAATTCATGCCATTGCCACACGAGTAATGGTGAATATCACCTGGAGTATAGTTGCAATAAATTGTTCCTTAATTTTGCCGACAAATGCACTCCCAAAATCTACATTCATTCAACAAACCCAGAAAATGTAACCAGCCAAAAGTACACACAAGCCCCGACTCTTTCGTAATTCCCTAATGATATTACGCACACAACATGCAAATAATCCTTTTCTGTAGAATAATATATTCAGTCAGTGTAGGTAGGTACCATGTTTACTTGGGTTCTTTAATGCTATCAATCCAATTACCTGGTTATAATCATCTTTTGTTCCTTTTTTGTGTGCACCAGATCTTTCGCCTTTTGCTATTTAGGTCTGGTCCAAAAGATGAGTAGATAAGTAAATGATGATGAGATGAGTGACTGAACAAGGGAAAAGTGAACAACGGCAAGTTTTGTATGATCTTATATGCTTCTTTGCATGATTACTAGAAAAACATGAAAACACATCTGGCGATCATTATTACCTACTCTCTTATATCAACTTCATATCATCCCATTTCTCTTTCTGGTCTCCTTTTTACCTGCGTATTCATTTCAGAGACAAAATATAAAAAACTTGTGTAACATCATATTTGGGCTCACATAAAACAAGGCACACATACTCAGTCACACACGAAATTAGAATTTGTTCAAGTCAGGCATGGGTAGTTTGGAATCATTGTAAAACAGGAGCAAAAATGAGCATAAAAAGCTTACTATAATTCACACACTGAGCATCATCGGTATTAAATCAACGAAACAAATGTAACATGGCTTGCTCCACAACTCATTACAATAATATTCGCAACAGAAAAAAAATCATACTATTGTGTTTTTCTTCAATTGATGAAAACCGGCTAGTAAAGATTTTTTTGAAATATTTTAACTTGATCAACAAGAAAAATGTGTTTTACTACCAGTTGGGCTAAAAAAAGTTGTTACACATACATATACTTAACTAGAATTTGTGGTGTACATAATTATTGGGCAAATGAGATGCACATATAATCGGTATTAAATCAACGAAACAAATGTAACATGGCTTGCTCCACAACTCATTACAATAATATTCGCAACAGAAAAAAAAAATCATACTATTGTGTTTTTCTTCAATTGATGAAAACCGGCTAGTAAAGATTTTTTGAAAAATATTTTAACTTGACCAACAAGAAAAATGTGTATTACTACCAGTTGGGCTAAAAAAAAGTTGTTACACATACATATACTTAACTAGAATTTGTGGTGTACATAATTATTGGGCAAATGAGATGCACATATCATCATGACCATCGGCTTCATCATCATCTCGTCACCGTCAATCTGTCAGCAGCAGCTGCAACTGACGATAAACAAATTGGCAGGGAATCACATTAAAAGAAGGTTCATCAATTGATAAAAACGTCAATCAACTTTTGCTCTTCTCGTAAAGAGATGAATGAAGAGCAAGTTGACCATTTGGTTGGGTACAGAGAGTATGCATTTTTATATTGTAAGCAGAAGCGATGATTCATACAATATTATACTCTCCCTTTCCAATCTTTTGAATATAAATGGAATTGGCTGCCTCATAATGATAGATGATGACCATCGACATATAAACACTGCATATATGCATACCATAAGTACAATTGCAAACCCCTTTTTTAAACATTTTTGTTTTGTAAAATGACAGTGAGGTTGATTAAAAGAGGCAGAGGATAGGTTTACGATCTATTATATTGAAAGCAGTTAATAGAAAAATTGACTTGTGGTGTAATGTGTAATTTAATTGTTTGAGGTATTCACTTTCAATTTTAACCAACTAA
>JAHZNG010001112.1:0-11713 GCA_027744375.1 Orchesellides sinensis
GGACCACACACATACACACTTGATTGGACTCCATTTCATCTCCACCTACAGTTTTCAAAGAAACTTCAGTCTTTGCCTTTTCCCTTATTACTCAAGCTCATTTTCTATTAAGAAATAAAAAGCGTCCCCTTCATTTCTATCTTATCGTCTCATTCTTTTACAAAAACATCTTATTATACGATGGCATAACATTCATGATCATATTTTACGGTTTTACAGCGACATAAGCTTCAAGCTTTACGACAAGAGGACAACCATCAACTTCAAGAGTGGCATTAGGTTCAGCCTTTCCCCATAAACAATGCCTAACTCTATTAAAAAGCTTATCCATGTGATGTTATGTGCATAATATTCTGCCCTACCATACCACCCAAAACCCAAAAAGCTCAGTCAAGCCTGGGATGATAAAACCCGTCATCATCAGCTAAAACGGCTTTCATTCAACTGTAGAATACAGTCACTCATCCTGGCTAAAGTATATGAGCAAATTGCAAAATATCATTATTTATGGCAATGTTCCCACACACATACATTTCCTTCCTCTACCTTATTATATTTCCGTATATAATTAGCTTAACAAAGTAGGATGGTGATGGTGGAGAGAGCCAAAAGTGAATTATTTCATTTCACGACTTTGATATCAAAACATGGTGAAATGTAAATGAGATTTTTTTCCTATGAGGCACGTCTTCCTTTGTAATATACTAATCCAAAAAATCCCACCCAATTGCTTGTCTCTTCTCTTAATCCTAATGATAATAATAATCCTACGTGTGTGTGTTTCCTCTCCTTCCATAATAATGTTATCATCATCATTTACATAGAACAAGCCCAGCTAATAATAATAATCATCACGATCATTATCATCATCAAAATATCGAACTTAAAAGGGAGGAAAGAGCAGCTATATAAAATGGGTGTTTACATGATGTTTACTTTGTTTCATTTGAGATTTACATGTAACTTAACACACAGCCTGGATCTCAATCTTGGGCGAGTAAAAACGGATTTTGTTTATGATCTCTAAACTTCACTGGATGCATTTTCATAAATGAGGAGAGAAATGCAAATGAAAAACACCAGGAATATTTATTATTGACTCCACCGACTCCATAGGTGGTGATCATAAAGTAGAAACCCTTAAAATCATGTAAAATGAGCGCTAATAAATATGTTTTCGTCCGTTTTTCTCTTATTACCACAGACAGAGTGCAATGGGAATAGTATACGAAAAAAATCTCGGTAAAACCTTTGGAAATGAAAAATACTTACTCACCGCATTATCATTCGTGGCATGGCAAAACCCAATGTCTCTTTAGGAATTCACTCATTTTTCTTTTTTATTCCGCTTTACTTAGCGTGCTCGGTTGTTTATCACGAGAGGCACGACTGTACAATTACAATTTATCAGAGACATTACTATACATTTATGTGGTATATATACATACCACAACAAAATACTTACAAAAGAATGAAGGAAGTAAAATACTATGTATTCACAGCACAAACAAATGAAAATTGTTTTGGTGTGTCTATTCAATTTGATGTTTTAGCTAAATATTATGACGTGTAGTGTTACATGCATTTTTACATAATAAACAAGATACATTTTTGCCGGTGTGCCAATTGCATAAGTAATAAAATGTTATATAAGTACGAAACACAAATACCCAGTCAAAATGAAAAAAAAAGATAAAGAACAATGCATATTTTTGTTTCAGTTGCATTCATGAAGTAATAAATGAAAATGTTAACACTAGCTATATATAAATACTGTATTTTACTAAGTAGAACTTCTGTTAAGAGTCAAAATGGCCATACTGGTAATTTTTTTTGTTTATAAAAATTGAAGGAGTACAGAAAACTGGAATATAAAATCAAGTATTTGCATACAAAATACTAAAAACGGCGGAATCGTGTTGATAATTTATTATTGATGAACTAAGGTGCTTGTGGTATTACGAAATCAACTCTTTTATAGGTTAGGTTAAGTATTGTTTATGTTTACATTCATAATGAATTCTAATTATTGGCTATTTTGTTTGTACGAGGCGAAGACCAGGTTTGTGGAGACTTAGTATAAAAATCAGACCAATGTACGACCAATAACTACGCTTCATCTTACGACGCTCCAATACAATACTGCAAAAACTTAAAGTTACACAAGCGAAATAGGTACGGTTTGAGCTCTTATCATCCGAAAATGATGCTAACCTCTTCGCATGTAGCCTTCAGCACAGTGCCAGAAAATACAGTAGCTCACCACTACTACTGTTTTATTCCCACTTGCCAGATCCTCTTGTCAAAAATGAACAAACATGAAAATCAGACAACAAATGCATACAGAAGAGACAGTTATACAAAGAAAAGGGAAAAACAAGAAAAAAGTACATGCATGCACATTTCATTTCATGAAGCCTTTTTCTGACATTTTCGTGTAAATTACCCATGTCCTGTTTGTATTAACAGAAAGAATGAAAATTTTAGTCGTCTTCAAGATTTCTTGCATACTTACATCTTTCTCATAATGTCAGATTCATCATGATTCAACTCAGGTAGGACAAGAAAAGAATACGAATAAACGAGAAATTGTTAAAGAAAAGAAAAAATTAAGTTTGTATGTGCGTAATAAAAAAGCTAAATTATGCAGTAGCTGTAAGCAAAGTTTCTTTTTAAGGGTTATGGCACTATCTTTCTATTTTGTAAAGTTTTTTCACTCGTTCAAAGTGGCTCCCAGTTTGTCGTGTCTTTTTACAACGGTGTTGACGTGGTAAAAGCCAATTTTCTTGTCTTCTCATGAAGAAGAGGAGACAATAAGTTTTACCTAAAATGTATCTTAAGTTTGTAGTAGAAGCTGAAATAATATATTAAGTAATGCAGGGAGAAATGAAATTAGAAATTTTACAGTGACTGAGGAAGAATACGAGAGGATGGAATGACGAAGATGAAGATCTTTGCAAAGATAAAGGTTGGGATTATTAGTCCTGTCTTCAATTACACGAAGTCCTGATAAAATACTGCCGCGAGGCTGGTAATCATGTGAGGAAATTGGCAATCTTTAATACAAACATGTAGCTTCTCCCATCGCTACTGACTGTGTGATGTATGGCTCTTTCACTGGGAGACAACTTCTGTAAGTTGGTTAACTCAAGACGAAATCATCGTAACGAACAGAATGAAACAAATGGCTAAATCATGATACTTCCTTAAAAATGATTTTCCGATAATGATAATGATCACTGTAAATTGGAAGATGTGGAACTGGTTTTGTTGTTGGTCTAAGCAAAATACTACATACATGCTGGGAAGGATTACATGGTTTCGATATTCAATTGTGTACGTTTTCTCCCATTTCAATAATCAAGTATAACGAAACTATCTAACTCATGAGAGAATCGGTTAAACAAATACCCTGACATGTCCGGGTGATTTACTGAAACCGTAGAATTTTTCATAAAAATCACAAGTCGAATTATACAGAATCCCGAGTACTGTAAAATAATTATCTATTTTATGAGTAGACACTAGGTATAAAAATGAATCAGTAAGCATCTGAATCTGAAATAAGTTTTGCAAGCTTCTCCATTCCCATGCATATGCATGCACACAAGTTTTCACATAACATTTCTCACCCTCTTCCTGGTTCTTTGCCAGCCAAGACATGCAATGGAATTTCCTTAGGAATGAAGATTCTCAAAAAGTACATAAAAAGGCAAAATATTGTTCAGCCCAGTCCATGTTTTGTATTTGAGTTTTATGCAATCATCATTTATGTTCTCTGGCAATGGAGGGGTTGGCACTTTTGAACCCTCACACGGGGCAGAATAAAATGTGATATATTTTTTGTGAATCAACTCAACTATAAATTATTGTACATCACTTCAAATTAGCATGTAACATGTTATGTATGAGATTTAACTCAGACTCATCTTCATCTTTCACTTCCCATACAACATGCCATGGGAAGAATGTAAAAAGATGACCATATCGCCTCTAAAACCTCAAGAAAAAAATCTCCAGCTTGTATAAAGCTAAAGACCAAGTTCATCGAGCAAGATTTTTTATTTGATTTTTTATCCTTGCTCATAACCAACTATTATTACTTCAATACAGCAAAAAATATTGTGAAATGCATAATCGCAGACATACTGACTGACACCACCAAACCACTCCACAACGCTTCCATTGCATTTCATTGGTAATGATCACAAAATCAAGAAAAGTCCAGTGTGATTATTGTTGTGGCTTATGCTATATAACCTAGCCCTTTTCGTTTTCATTTTTTGCTTCTCATCTCTGCTCAACCAACCACTATAACATAACCATAAAGTAAAAATGTTCACTCTTGTTTTTTCTTGCGGTTGCATTTTCCTCTCGTCACCAGCTTAACTTTGGACCAGTGTAATCCTTTTGACGGGAATGTTGAACAGACATAGGACCTTTTGTGTGAACTCTTTCATCCCATCTTCATCTCATGAGGATGATGACTCACAACAATAACACACATGAGGCTTTAGAAATCGCGTAGTACTAAACAGATATGAGGATGATGATTGTGTGAATGTGATGATGAAGTGAATGAGATACACGTTTTCATTGTTAAACAAAAAAATTCAAAAGTCAAAGTGATTTGATGATGTTGCAGAGATGAGGATGATGATCATGATGAAATGTATTGTCGATGATTATTAACAACACTAAAGCCGTCGTGGTGAATGGTGTGGGAATCAGATAGGAATATCTTGTAAAAACAATTTTATGACCCTTGTTGGTTCCTGGTCAAGTGCGTGTTGGTTCCCATTGTATACATAAACACTAACTACGAGGATAACTAAAAAGAAAGCATATTGCAATAGCACTAAGCATTGTTGGTTATAATTTTATGATTGTGATTGATGATTATGGGATTAGCATGAAATTAAAGATTACTTTCATGCAAGCAAGCTCCTATCGTCCTTTCAATGTTAATCTTTACAGAATATTGCAATGCAATAAACTACGGAACTCGAGATTTAGATATATACAAAGTCAGTACTGGTGATTTGTTACTGCTGCTTACAAAATCTTACATTGCTAATAAACATGATGGGATCAAAAGGTTAGACACTTTATGATACAACATTTCTTGTCAAGAATTATTAGCAATTAATGATAGAATACAAAGTACATATACATATTAAAAAACTAAAAATCATTCGGAGCCATATACTTCTATGTAAGGTTTAAAACTCAAATCTTTATTGGGTAACTTTCCACATTCTGGCAAACTTTACATGATTTATTAATACTTAATAGATTTACTGAAGACAACTTTACCCAACGGAACAAAACTACAAAGTTGAAAGTATTCCTCCAAACCAAATAAAAATGTACCTACCCTAATCTAATTACTCTTTTTTTACACCCATCTCCAGCCCCTGTGGAGTACGTTTTTGACATAACAGTATTCCAGTGAGGTACACTTTAGCCAGAAGAGCACTCCACGCGACAACGAGCATAGTTAAGAAGAGAGCGGTCACCTCCATCGATCACGTATAACCCAGCGGTCGCGACAGAAGCAAGAAATAAAAACCAATTGATAAGGCTGACAGTGTAATCTGAAATGTCGTTGTCGGTGTAGTACAGGATTGCTGCGACGATGGCACCAACAGGAAATCCTAGGTAAGTAAGGCGGAATACGAGTGAAGGATCCATTGCTGCCGTTCCAAGCTATATGGAAGTTTACAAAATAATCAATGCTATAATTAGATTTCAATACGTACTGTAATTAATTATTTAACTGCCTGATAAGTACACATACGGATAGAAAATGTCGTACCTTAGAGTGCCTCCAAATGTATATCAATTTTTAATAATCTTTTTGACAAGGATTTCCCACTTTTACAAATGACTGACAAAAATAGGGAATTGTTGACGAGTTTGATTTATAGAACAAACGAGCAATGTCATGTCATGATATATGATTTGCCAAGCAAATGATTGATTTGTCTGAACAGTGATGGATCTAAACTTGCCGCGGTTATGAATTGATGGACACCATTTCACTAGTGATATCAACGCAGGAATTAGAATAAAATGAATTTTGGCTGGTGACACTGAAATCCTACATAAAGACAGTTTAACAACCAAGGTCCAAGGGATGAAGGAAGTTGGGCATATCAATCAAAATCAATTTAATTACAACTTTACAACCAAATTACAGTATGTGTTATTAGTATGTAGTTTGTATTTTATAATAATATTCAGTTTAATTTTCGTTTTGTTTATTAAAACCTGTAGTGTACATGAAGGTAGAGAGAGCTAGCATCAATTTGAAATATTCAAAGGGTAGATGTTATGTGTACGAGTTACAAATATTGTGTCGGTTTNAAAGGGTAGATATTATGTGTACGAGTTACAAATATTGTGTCGGTTTTCGATTATTTTTTTTCTGTTTCCCACACTCACAGCCCCTTATTTTTGGACCGATTAAAACACGGGTAGGTCTTTTGAGAGGTGGCAAAGGGTATCTCATCTCGTTTTTCTGCAAATTCAGCTCCTCCTCCATTTTGGGATCGTTATAGATTGACTTCATGAAAATTGCTGGCAGTTCCCCAGGATCTTCAATTGACTCCCTGTTTTCTTGTGATGGTTCGAGACAAGTGTAATCAAAGGCCCACTGGAGCAATTTTTCTGCCACTAAATTTTCCCCGCTTTTCTTGTCATCCCCATTATTAAATAGCTTTTGGCAATATTTGCTTATACCAGATCGTGTTAATACCACTGAAAAAAATACCGGAATACCTATGCAATATTTATACATACATATGTAAGAAAAACATTATTGGGGTATTGTAAAATCAACTTCATACGTTTCTTAGACCCTCCCTGTTCCAAATGAGATCGCTTAGTCACATCAAGCAACCCTTCACGAATGGTTTTAGGCTGCTTAAAAAATTCTTCGTAACGCTTTAATATTTCCCCAATCGCTCCACTATGCCTCAACTTTTCCTCCTCGAACTCTTCTACCCTTTCTTCCAACTGTGGAGGCTGTGATTCATTATCAACCTTATTCAGGTCTGTAGGCTTGGTTGATGATAGTGCTGACGGTTTCATCTTCTTTGGCTTTGATATACTTCCTCCTCCAAGTGCTTTCTCAAGTCTTTCTGCGTTGTCTTCCTCTTCCTTCTCAGCAACTATTTGATCCAAAGTAGTAGAGGGCTCCTTTTTAATAGATTTTGAGTCACCTTTCTTTTTTTTCCTCCCCTCTTCCGGTTTCCCCTCCTGTTGTTGATTCTCTGCGATTGGCAGTGGGGGTTGTTGCTGTTGTTCTACTAGTGGAGGCGACTGATGTTCTGGTAGAGTTACTAGTTCAGGTGTGGTTTCCGGTTGGATAATTTCTTCGTAAATCTTCTTTTCGTGAGCTGGCATCATCGCACTTGGTTTTCTAAGCATTTTTTCCATCTCTTCGGCTTCTGCACGCATCATACGATACTTTTCCACTTTCCGACGCAAGTTCTCTGGAAAATAGTCCATTCCGTATGGCTTGGTTTTGCCATGATGGTGTCTCCTCCGTTTTACTAAAAACTTTTCCGCTGCCGTCATCTTTTCTTCCTTTTCTGCTTTCCAGGATTGTTGGCGAAGGTCAACAAACCCTTTGTTTAAGTACCCATTCAGATCATAGTCTTCCAAATCTAATTTAAAATTAAGCGAACCAAATCACCATTTTAAATATATAGAATCAGAATCGTTAGCTCAATTGTATTATGTAACATACTGCATCTAATTTCTACTTACGAAGGCATGAATACAAGTCTGATGGTGGATCAACTATATTAAAAGGTTGATTTGCATTGTAATTTATTGGAACTAGGTTCTCCAGTAAATATTTACACCTATGACAAAGAGCTCTGTCTAGTCTTTCAAAATCATTTTGCTCCCATGTCTCCTTCGCTTGAAGAAGCCTTTTTTGAAGAATTTGTCTGTTACTCTTCAACTTATATTTCTAAAACCAGAAAAATAAACGCCAATAATTAAGATGCGTAACATATTTTTAAACCACCTTAAAAGAATTATTTATACATACCACTTGAGAATCTGTCAAAATCTCTAAAAACCAATTGGGCTGATCAAAATGTCGAACATATTGAGACTGTCGACCTCCGTACTTAATTAAAAGGCTTCCGTTTCTTCTTCTTTTTATTTTTAGTCGTCTTCTATCCTTTTGTGCTTCATTTTGCGGTGGTAATAAAGAAGTAATTGTGGAAGGTGGTGGCGTAGCTGGGTAAGCTGTTGAAGGCGCAGTAGTGTCAAATGGTGCAAGTTGCGAAACGTCTGCAATTTGTGATGCTATGCATATTTAAATGGAGACAATACATTTCTTGTGGTTTTTACTAATATACCATAAATAATTATTATTAATAATACCAGGTTCCTTTTCCTTTCTACCACCTTCGTCACCCCTATTTTTGTCCTTCGTGTACCTTTCGCTCTTTGCTTTTTTCTTTTTAGTTAAAATAAATTCATCCATGTCCTTTTTCGGTTTCTCTATACTAGACTCGGTTTGGTTACCTGGCACGAGCGTTTCAGTTGCAGATGTGTCCCCTTGCTCTGGCTCCGAAAGCTGCGCAACAGTTTCGTCCAGCGACTGTTTTGGTTTATTCTTTTCCAAGTCTTTGTAATGTATTATGTTAAATAAACGGATCATATGTTTTAAAATGTTAATGTAAAGCCTTATCTTTATGCGATTCGCTAAGAATGATTAACGCGTGAATGTAATTATTCATAAATAGGCAATTATTTAAAATGTCTCCTGCAACACGCTCACGCATCAATGACGCTATGAAGCCATAACGTCATAGTGTCCAATCGAGTGACAGAAAAGATGATGCATGTGCGGATGAGCACAGACAAAGGAATTTATAAGAGCCAGCATCATTCCCACGATTGAGAATGATGTTCCTCAGATGCCAAAAACGTTCTACATTTAAGTACCTATAATTTATTGGACAAAAAGAACATTTTCGGTAACGTTACCGTAACCCGTTAAAATACATGGTTCGTGTATGCACCATGTTTACGGTTACAGGGCTTACGGGATTTACATGTTTGTTTGCCAATTTTCATGTGCATCGGCCAATTCGTTTTTGAGTTATCGTGCATACACAAAGACACACAGATACAGTGAGCTTTTAAATACCAGCTTGTGAGGTCATCAGAAAGGTACAACTACAACCTTCGTTGTCTCACCCCCTTTTGTGTAGTTACATCAGCGACGAGTAAAATAATGACAAAAACAATAATGACTTTTCGTCTAAACCAAAGCATTTAATCAATCAATCCCACAAAATATACATAAACTACAAATTGAGTTCACAATTTCAATCGTAAATCGTTACGTATAAAATGCAAGCAAAATCTTGAAAGTGTAGAGAGATTTTGTCTGTTCTTGCAATTTGACATGATACAATATTCTGTATGATAGTATCTTCGTCGTCCATTTTTGCGGATTGAAACGTACAAGGGGACTTGCTAGACATTAAATATCCAGTAGGGTCATGGAGGTTAGTTGAGAAACATCTAGTTTTAAAACACCTTTGCGTTCAGTTCATCTTAGCTTCATATGACCAATGCCAATTAAATTTCCATTGAAACCATGCATGTGCAAGTAAGTATCGTATGATGCAAACGGGGGCAAGACAACAAAGGGAGTACCTTTCTGATGACTTCACAAGCTGGTATTCAAAAACCCTTCATTACTAACTCTAGATTTACTATAAGCTGAGTGCTCAGACACACGTCAATGGTAATCACATAAAGCATCTTAGCTTCGCTTTCACTGCTTTTTTGGTCTCCACTTTCAATGGACTACTATTTTGCTTGACTTGTGCAGTATGCCATTACCCTCATAATTGATATAAGATACATACCTACGTGCATAATATGGTTTAGTTAGATTTCTTGTTCACCAGTTTTTCATTTTTATGCTTCGTTAAGATATGATTTTGTGTATAATGTACTTGGTTGCCTTTGCCCTACAGAGATTTTGTTGAAGCCGTTTTAAGCTTTTATATGATAGATGGATAACATGTTCCACCATTTCTCATCATTGTGATGTGATGATGATTGTCATGATTTTACTTTTCAACCTAGGTTTAGATGTCACACATACTCTGAGTTTGGCCTAATGACACAGTGTGGAAACCGGTGAAACAAGATTCCCTAGCTTAGCCTAAGTACCTCACCTGCCTGACTATTCGAGGTCTAAAAGATTCATATGCTAAACCGAGTTTTATCATCTATCATACAATAATTTCGCATATATATACAACCCGTTCATAATCTCCTTCTTACTTTTCTGCAAAATATACCTATGCACTCTGACTGGCTCAGATTATTTCACATAAATGTACATCATCCTCGCATCACATCATCTGCGTATAAAGATGATGATGCATAAGCCTGCATGGTAAATGCAGGTGTTCCCACCTCGTCAAGTAAAAGAGAAAATATTGGCTCAACATCAGGAACAGTGAAGTTAAAAAGATTGTACCACTTTTTGGCGTCATATACAGTCAACAACTAATTTAGGCATCATTGCACCACTACCAGTAAAATTCATTTTCGTCATTTGACAGCATACGTAAAAGAAAGCAAGAGGAGAAACAAAATAATGTATGCATGCATACGCATTTATCTAATCAATCATAATATTGTATATAAGCATAAACAACTTGTAGCTTCATTGCGATAAATTTGCCATGTACACGTACAAACCAACATATCACACGTAATATTAACCTTCCATGTATAACAGAGAGCCTTAAAGAGAAAATATCAACCGATATTATTTCACACATTCCTCAATACACCTGTTCATTCTAAACCAATCGTTTCAACATGAATGGGAGTTACTTTTTTAATGCATGCAACACAAAACGTATCCCGTTGTCATTTCTTAGGAAAAATGTTGTCCGCACCAAATTCTCGAACAATACTACGTTTCCTAATTGCAAGCATATTTGCGACAAATCAATTTGTATTTTATTATAACCTTTTTTCCTCGTATAATCGTCATATTATTTAAAGCACCTGCACTCAGCAGTTCATGATTGATTCTTTCCATTCTACATACACTCCTTCGGCATTTATTAACTTGCGACTTAGCAAGTTATTCGAAATGGTTGCGGCGTCTGTCTATCTGTCAGTCAGTCAGTCGGTCTGTCACTGCTCTCACGGGCGCAATTTTCAACACTTTCAAAAAATTCTTTTTGCAATGGGTTCCCAATGCAAATGACTCGGTTGAGTTCTGAGATGGGCGTTAATGGTCACATTTTACCGTTAGTGACCGTTACGATTTCAAACTTTTATGCCAGTATGTGCATGTAGCGCATAATCTAGCGTCCATTTTTATCATAATTACGAATCCGTTGTCAGATTTTGAAAAACCGTAACGGTCTATTTTTTTAAAAATAGTTATTTGAACTTAACTTTTGAACGGAGTCTATTTTTCACATTCTGTTTTCAGCAAACTTAGTCTTTAGCAAAGGGGCAACTACAGTAAATTATTGGAACTAACTGCCAATATTTACCGTTAGCGACCGTTACGATTTCGAAGTTCTGTATCATAACCAATGCATGCGACACATGATGTGTGGTCCATTTTTGACCAACAATCCGAAAATGGAAATAGAATTTCAAAATAACAAAAGCATAAGGCAGACAGGCAAATATT
>JAHZNG010001113.1:0-12290 GCA_027744375.1 Orchesellides sinensis
CCATTAACACCAATTTAGCATGCAAGAAGCATTTACTTTTTGGATGATATGATGTCGGTCTTTTTCTTACGGTCGCTAGCTGTGTGTCTGTTGCTCTTGCGCATAATATGTAAACCCTATAAACCTGCCTCTCGTATTTTTTTTTCTTGCATACTTGCATACCATTTCACATATTACAAACTCTTTTGAAGCGTTCAAGTCCAAAGTCCACAGAACATACATTAATATATAACTATATTTTCAAGTGAAAGATACCTAGACACTAGACCATATTGGCTATAATATAATGCGACAACAACGGCGAATATTCAGACAAATTCTGCATACGAAGGATAAGATAACTAGATATGCTTATAGCTAGAAATGAGATCCTTTTCCAACCTTCTTCTCTCCTTTCTCATCAGCATTATTATCATATTCTGTATGTTTCACCGCTGCTGCTGCGATTACCAATTATTTAATGAATTACTGCAATCAATCCGGATAAACCTGCTGTTGAAGTTGTGATCTGTGATGCCAATATAATACCACCGCAATTCTACTTAGTAGCGTCTCGGGTGGCTAATCAATTTTTCGAAGTATGTATATATATTTTGTCAACAGAATTCTCGGTGGGGTATTAATTTAAGTTATTTTGAAAATTACATTTTATGCCAACTGGGATGTAAAATGTATATTGATGCATATACAACGAAAAGAAATGACAATGTTGCTGATAATCAGTATGATGACGATCACAACCTTATTGCCTTCAAGATGGACGTAGTAAAATAGCAGTAATGGTAGTTTTATGAGACGCATAACATAACAGTAAGCAAGTAAATGGGAATCATCCTTCTCTCGTCATAAGAAACATAATAGCGTTTTTACTGTTGACGTATGTGTAGGAGGACTTGTAGGGTAAACTGAGTGACGAGACCAGTAGGAGTACATATATATATAGTACATAGTACGGAACAGAGCAAAATATTATTACATGTTAACAGACAGAAAGAAAAGTGTATAACAAACGCTATAAGGCTATACCTACGTTATTCTTTGTATAGGTATATACATATTGTAGTCTAATCCAATATCTCCACTACTACACAAGACAGTAGTAAGTATCTACAGTGGTTGTGGTGAATGTGAATGAAATGAAAGCAACAAGTGTCACAGGGTCTCCCATGAAATTGTATATTGCGGGAGTTTTTCGGCAACACTTTCTTCTTCATCCGGCCATTATCCATACAAGGTTGATGTTAAAAAGAGCACGAAATAGGGTCTTATCGTTTTTATGTTGTTACTTAGAAAAAAACCAAATCAGGTTGAAACACAATGTGTATTACAACCAGAACATATCTCAATGCATAAAATCCAGTTTGTTTTTTGTAGCGCTCCAAAAACATGACGATGACATCATCCTGCAATCATTTTATTGCCACCATGTATGAATGTAAAGGATATTTTATGTACAAGATACTATGTACATCGTCATTTGTTTAAAACCATTAAAATTCAAAGTCAAACAAGTAAAGCCATTAAAAAAGGGTTAAAAACAATCATGACAACATGACAAAGAAATTCAATGTAAGTTTGCTATTGCACCTTGCGCTATATTCCATCCCACCTGAAACCGAGGAGCGGAGGAGAGTGGAGCATATGTATAAACACAAGTACGAAAGTGACGAAAGTACCCTGGAGAAAATTGATGCCATGCCTATTTCTTGTGTGAATTACAAAAGCGCAAAAAAAACCTGGATTTTTACATGAAACTTTGCTGGACAACAAACAGCCACACCTGAAATAACAGAGGTATAAGATAGGTTATAAGAAAGAAAACTGAATAATTGTGCAGTTTTATAACTACTAGTCAGGTGATAATGATGAAATAGATTTTATTAACATCATATTATGAATTTTAAGATGAGAACCTGCAGAGAGAACTGTTTTAGTTACACAATTCAGATTTCAATAGGAATTTATGCAAACATCAATAGAGTTTTGTATTGTATATTTTGGTGCAGTGCTCGAGAGGAATCTTTCTGTGCATTCATGTGGATGGATGACGTGGAACTCTCTTCTGAAACACCCATACAAAAACCAAAATCCCATTCTCATAATCTTTCTAATATGCAAGCATGAATGCATACTGCATTCATATTATAGATTATCCCTATGTCTGTTCTGTTCACTTTCAAAGAGCGAGAAGACCAGACATTCACAGATATACGTACAGAAGTACTTGTTAAAAAAGTTGTTACCAACAGAACCTACCAGCTCTTTAGCAAGTCTGGTGCTATATTTGCGATTAAACATTTACAGTGTGGTCGACTTTTTCGCACATTGAACATCTCACATCATATTACATTACAATGCAGCTGCAGGCTCCGCACCGCACACAGAAAGAACTTTTTTTTACAGAAACGCCTATGGCATGGTAAAATATCATTGGCGTGGTATGCATGATGATGATATGATAGACCATTACATTCACCAACCACACACATACACACTCGCAATGTTAGGTTACGTATTATGTACATCAATCCATCACTGCTGACTACTGCTTACCAACTTACTAAATAGTTTTGTTGGAAGCTGTAAACTCGCTGCTCATTCATTTCATACAGAAACAAGACAATCCAAAAAAAATTCGGAGATATAAGCATACCTAGGTACATACGTACGTAGTCCTTAGGAAACTACCACCTGTGCTCGTCAGCAACCCCCTGTGTGTCTGTGTTAAAGGTAGATTAAGATTTTGCCTTTAGATATTGTGGAATTTAATGCTAATCGTCAGCTCTCCTACTTTTATCTTGTACATTACGAAGAAGAAATGTATGAAAACCGAACAAAATTATGACTTAAAGATAGTGTCAAATATGTAGAAGCAAAGCGTTTAATAGCAATTATCGACCCTAACCAGAGCCTTATCGATAAGATGACAATGCCCGTATGCGTATTTCATTTAGTTAGTCAAATCAGGATTTTAGCGGATTCTAAACGTGAACATGAATCGTTTAAAAGCAATGGCATGCACATGTAGTACACATTAGATAGAATGAAAGGATGAATGGTTATATGCATGCCTGAGAAAAAAATACATTTTTTTGTAACAGATGTTGTTGTTCTTGTTAATAAATAAAAAGAACCCTGAGAAAGAAATTTTTCCGGGAAATATATCAATTGGGACTTTAAAGCTTACAAGCAATACCCACAAGTGAAAATATAATGTACTTAAAGCTAATACCAGACAAAACGGACTCAACCAACAGGTTAAAAAATATTGAACCTGTATAATAATTGAATGAAGTATGAAAATGAATGAAAAACTTATACAAACTACATTTTTCGTAACTAGACATCACTGAAATTTTTTTCTCAGTGCCAACCTTCAATTTACAGCTTGTAAATATACTTTGTATGGTTGAAAGTCATTGTATGCAACTAACTGGTAATACTCGTCTAGCCTGATAAAAAAGCATTGCGTATGATCAATGATACGTACGTACATTGCATACTCATATAAGAATGAAATGAAAGTTTTTAGCAAGTTTAGTTGCAATAATCTGAATAATCTCAGGAATTTCTCACACAAGTTATAGACACATGGGTTGTGTACACATGCTACAATGCAGAGCATAAAAAAACCTGTGAAAAGAAGAGGATGAAATCTAATGAAAGATAAAACATGCCATACATTGACAAATCGAAGAATTTCAAATGCATACGGAAAAAATCGAGCAGTTATCAAGAGAGGGCGTGAAATAGATTATTACAAACATTTTTTAAACCTCACCTTATATACACGAAGATGACTGCTTTTATGGTGTTTCCTGAAGCTTCGGTAAATTTTAAGAATTCCTTCCTGTTGCATCACTCGCTAATCCCAAAACCATGGTTGTCATTCATGTAGGTCCTAGGTCAACGTTATTTCCTTATCTTCAAAGTTACACTTACAACTATGTGCGTTCGATATGTATTCCAAATGGAGAAGCTTATATGGACTGCAGCAGTCTGTCTTTTACGATCCTCGCAGGCCCACCTGCAAAAAAGAATTTTAACTTTAGAACATTCACCGAACCGGAATCTATTAAATACACAGTACAATTGGTAACAACCTTTCAAAAACTGCAACTTATGTCTATGACCACCACATCATGTGAACATGAGCTGGGGAGTCTTTGCTTTGACATTGAAAATTTGAATGGAAAAAGTCTTTGTTGCTATCCTAAAAGTGGAATATACTTTAGGCTAATACTTATACATATCTACAAGAAGGGAATATATTTTTTATGAGAAATATACAGTAAAAAGGTAGTTGGTCGGCAATCATGTGTTGCCTATGCGGTAGCTATATGTTCTCCTTCCAAAAACATTTTTTTGTTCAGTGCATTGCTTTACTAGTCTCATCATCATCGATGATAATGATAAACGTAAAATGAGGATGATGTTCTTTAAAGCAAAATGTGAAAAGACGATGGAACTGATACAAAAGGTATCCATCCATGTAGGACCGGATTGTACATATGTAAGATTTTTTTTGCTATGAGAAAGTATTGCAGTAATGCTGTTGCTGGAGGTTCTCTTCTCGCAGATGGCTTACCGGTTCGCTGGATTATATGTAGGTACCAGGAAACTTTTGATTCTTCAAGTCTTTGACCAGAAGAGATACGACGGGATGGTGAAGGTATAAGTGTAAAGGTAACCCTTAACTTTGATGTTTTTCTCTGTTTGAAAGAACACATTCAAGATTTAGTCAGACACACATGAGAACACATATTATACACGAGAACAGAGAATGTAAAAATATGTAACGTGGCAAGATTCGCCACTCCCAGTTAAGGCATGGCAAACACAACAGCACAGCGGAAAAAGTATCTGGAAGGAATATATCATTAAAAAATTTTAAGGAAAGACAGTCGCTAAAGAAAAGTAGAATGCGATATGGTGTGTATGCAGCAATGCATATTTACAGCGAAATTCATTTAAAGTATCTTTCACACATTTTACCATTCCGCGTTCTTAAGTATACGCTTCACAATGCAACGTTGCACTGTATAACTAAAAGTATTATGTACATTTAGCAGCTAAGGAGCATATAAACTCTCGTCAAGTAATATTGTACAGTGCACCATACTGCTCCATCTTCATCTCCATACAACACCAACCAATTCGGATGCAAGATATTCAACAGTGCTTCCAACTCCAATGTATGATACTCCTGGTCTTTTGCTTGGTACAGGAATATGCAAAGAAACATACTTGTACAGTTGTACAATAATATCTTATGTCTGGCTTGGCTGTAATTTGCTGAATTGTAAATGTGCACTCTGCTGTACTTAACTTTTTCAAAAATCATATTTAACTGTTCGCTTTTAGTCCGTAGCTATTCCGAAGAATGCCTGTAAACAAGCACAATAATATTGTTATGAGAGCAGCTTTTTTGGCTTGACTTTTTAATTATGCTTTATGAGTTACTATTAAATTGTTAAGCTTCCAAACTCACTCCAGCCTTCATAGTCTCTAATACCATGTACTCTCCCTGATAAACAATGCTGTACGGGTAACTTTCAAAGAGCATCCTATCTCGAATCCTAACTCAGGGTAGTTTATGCATATCCTATCTCTAAAAACACAAGGACAGTATTACTGTCATAATCAATCGCTAAATGTTTTTACAATTTAAATCCACACACCACAACTAATCCCAATTAACTTTCTTTATTTCCAACCCCAACTGCCCCTGTCAGCTGAACGTATTCCTTTGACAGATCAGGTGACAGCTGACTCCTGCCTAAAAATAATACAAATCTTTTTACACAAAATATTCCCCTGTCACCCCCTTTAAAAAACGTTTCCTAATCCTCCACTTATCTTCTAATTTCAATTTTGTTAAAAAATTACAAACTGGAATCAATTTTGAAAATTTTTCAAGGAATGAAAAAAAATTGACAGGCCGGCGATACAAAATCCAATCCCACAAGAACCCAAGACAGGACAACTCACATTTGCCGTATAACATAAAAAGGTATCTGCATATCTGCAAAATGTACGTAAGGGAATATCCAGACGAGTATCGCATTGTATTTCTTGTAATCATCATGGGCATAGTTGAACCTCGTCTGACGTGGCTTAAAATTCACTTTATATATAGATATACACTTAGCGCCACCTAGCAGTAAGAAATAGGAAAGAATTGCAAGGATAGGGTTTCTTTGTAGTGGTTTAGATTAAATACACTAGATAGCGTTTATGTGGCGCTATGTCAGTATGGAAGAGACGTGGTTTTGGAATTGGAAAGGTGCTTTACTCGGATAATCGGTTATCGGAGGAATCGGGTTTGGTAAGAGGTTATCACGTTATCAGGTAAAATGAAATGTGTACAAGTATGAGTTTATATTGGTAATGGAATCTTGGATATAATTTGATTAGGATTGTTTGCGAGATAACCCTTTCATTTTATGGGTTAGGGATTTTGTGACGACGAAAGTCGTTGGGATGACTGGACTTGGTCCTTAAGTCCAAGTACCTAAATTGGGATTTCTCAAGAAGATGCAATAGGTTGTAGTTGTGGTGTGTGGATTTAAATTGTAAAAACATTTAGCGATTGATTATGACAGTAATACTGTCCTTGTGTTTTTAGAGATAGACAGGGACAGTTGGGGTTGGAAATAAAGAAAGTTAATTGGGATTAGTTGATGGTTTAGTGTGTAGGCGTAGGAAGGTGGGAAAGAGAGGGGTATTATAATATAAAGTAAATCAAGTGTGTGATTAAATTTTTGTCAAGATGAATATTTTCCGATTACTTGGGGACATGTCCCATCTTCTAGCTATTATTATTTTACTAATTAAAATTTGGAAGACGAGAAGCTGTGCTGGTGAGTATAATGGTGGTATTAAGGAGGTGGTGTGGTGTGGAATGTGATTGGAGATTGATTAATGATTGGTGAGGTTAAATAGATGTATGAAAAGGTGATTGGTTGGGGTGGAGTGGTGAGGGAGATGGAAATGGAAGAGGGGGATGAATGATAATGTTTGGATATGTTTTGTTGCTTTTAGAGTGGAGTTCTTGCTGATTCCAGTGACAATCTTGGCCCTTGTCCTCAACCACGAGTTTGCGTTTATGGAGGTATGTATAAAAAGATGTAGTTAAGGAGGGAAGGAAGGTGGCGGATGAGAAGATTCTTTAGGTGTGCATTGAGAGCTAATTTGGGATGTTTTTTGGAAAAATTTTGACAGATTTTGTGGACATTCAGCATCTATTTGGAAGCTGTTGCAATCCTTCCACAGTTGTTCATGGTGTCTAAGACCGGAGAGGCTGAATCAATCACAAGTCATTACCTATTTGCTCTTGGTTCTTACAGAGGTATGTGATAGATACATGACATGACTGTGCAGTTACGCTAATCATAATGTGTGACATTTTGACTCTTTATCTGTAATGTATTATCTTGACTTATTTTTGTAGCTTTGTACATTTTCAACTGGATCTGGCGTTATTACACTGAGGAGTACTATGACCTCATCGCGATTATTGCAGGAATTGTACAAACTGTCCTGTACTGTGATTTCTTCTATTTGTACTTCACAAAGGGTAAGTAGGACTTCTTGTATTTAGTTTTTAAGATAAGCAAATGATATAATTTATTATATTGTGTCATAATTCTTGCCTGTATTCATTATTATATTCCAGTTCTGAAAGGAAAGAAGTTGCAGCTGCCCGCTTAAAACCCAAGAATGTAAATATACAGTTTACCATATAAACTTAAGTCTAGTTCTTCTTAATTTCTGCAACGCGTAATGTATTATGTCAATACATTCTTAAATTAATAATAAACTTACCTATCAAGATGATACTTACACAATGGACATGGACACACACATCTTATTCGAATTTGGAGTATTTCACAATTATTGGAATTTCAATTCTGATATGTATGTAAATAAATATCATGTTTTCTATATGAAAAAAAAAATTGTAATGAATTTAATTAATTAATTATAGTGGTAAATTGTGACAAATCTTGATGAGTCTGTAGCAAGGCCACGAATACGAATCTTACTGTTCCTTGACTTACATAAATGAAGTTTTCATTTGATGTAAGATGTAACGGCATGCATGAGTCAGTTCATTAACATAGTTGCTATTTAGTGAAGTCGTGTTTTAGTTTTTGAAAAATGGAGATATACATGTTAAATGAACGTGTATTCAATTACTTGTATTCTACATAGTTTGCTACCTGTAAATACTGAACCGTAGCTAAACTAAATTATTGTAATCTGTGTTGCTCTTGCTAAATCCGTTTATAGAAAAGAACTGTAACTGCATTGAGTAAAAAAGTCCAATATGAGATGCAATGTAAAAGTTGATTGAAACTGTCCAAATGAAAGAATATAGTTTTGTCTGAACATTTGGATTGTTTTATTTGATAGTGTAATTTGGATGTACCGAAGTGAACGCGAAGAACACCGTTTTGTAAAAGCTAAATATACATTATTACTTTAGACGTTTATTATTAAGTTCAGTTTTTCTGAAATATTAATTTTAAAAGAATCTGCATGTTGTGAAATATCGTGTGAACTAAAAGCCAAAGAGGTTTGTAATGCAGGCAGGCTGCACAAGGTCAAGACTCGAAAGCACTAAATAAGCCGGGAAACTTTTACATTTGTACTTGTAAAATTAGCGTGTAAGAAAGTAATAACTATCACAGTTTATTTATTATTATGTACATATGTAGCTGTTCGGAAATATTAACTAAATTATTAAAATCAGAATTTGCTCAGTAATGACTTGATACCAAAATTGTTCTGAGATAACTGCCAAACATAACTTAGATATGATGTTAAATGACCGTTGTGAGCCGCGAGTTATTACCTATAAATGTCTAATATATTGACACATAATTATAATACATTCGTACATTAATGCATTTACGTTTTCAGTAAACCCCATTTATCGGATCATAATTTGCACTTATACTTATACACTTGCGAAAGATGCTATACCAGTATATTCTGGTACATTAGAATTTTCAGCGACAATTTTTATGTGGATATATTTAAAACTGAAAACGAACATTTATAACGATCACAAATTGTTTGCATAATTAACGAGTGATAAGTATAAAAATTGATAACCAAAAATGTAAATAATATGGATTTTATTTTTAGAGACAGGTTAAAGTCTCTAAAGGATTACATGGCAGGCTTGGGGAACTGTGATTGGATAATTAACGAGTGATAAGTATAAAAATTGATAACCAAAAATGTAAATAATATGGATTTTATTTTTAGAGACAGGTTAAAGTCTCTAAAGGATTACATGGCAGGCTTGGGGAACTGTGACTGTGAGACCTCGATTTTTCTCAGATAATTCATAATCATTCACATCATATAATTTGATGTGATTGATATAAATACTTACAAAAGTTTTAAAACTTGACATCTACAAGATTTATTCCTTAATACAAGGTCAAATTTCCGAGGTTGGGAATTTGCTATAATTGCTTTGTTGCAATCAGACATTCCATTCTAATCTTCCTCATTTTTTCCTCAAGACATTTAATACCCTACCCTATTGTTGTAAAAGTTTTCAAATATTATAAACGATTTTGCATGCAAATCCTGGTTCATGACAATTTGTTACGCTTACTATTTACATTCAAAGCAAGTTACGTAAAGCATGCAATTATCTTGTAGTATATATGTACATACATGCATGCTGCATACATAGCATATGTTATGCATCCGTATCCCTTACAAAACCCATAAGGCACACTGAAAGATATTAGCAATTCGCGAACCTTGTTAAAATTTCCTACTTATACGATTCCATCAGAACTCAGAACCCAATATATGTACACATATTCGTAAGTAGAGTAGATAGCCACATTACGTTTTCTCTTCAGTCAGCAGTCCGTCTCGTTGAAGCATCAGGCAAGAAAGATCTGTAACAAAACTTTGTTTTCAGCTCTTTCATGTCAGGAGAATATGAGAACCCGGTGTTGCTCCGATTTTCTCAGTCTTGCTTTGTTCATTTCAAAAGGAACATCTCTCAAGCTCTTTTCCGACTCTCATGAAAACTACTCGCTCATCTTCAACTGCACCTTAAAACATACTTATTTCACCTGAACAGAATTACGGACAGTTACAAAAGTCAATATAAATAATTCCTAACCATGTCTTCTAATTAAAGTGTATAATTCATGATCACGTGCAAAAGTGAAATATAGTCACAAAAATCCTCAAAATCTATTTTTTAGGCTACCAGTTACTTTTTCTCAGTTTGCCTCCTCTTCTATAGCCATAATACTATAATAACTTATTTGTGTGTGTATCAACCATTGCATTGCTACAATTTAAAAACGAACGGAAGCTGTAAGTCATTTTTATATATTTTCTCTCTTATTGCAATGACAAATTAAGGCAAGACACGCACGCACACAAAGAATATTTAAGGACTGAGAAGGAAGTCTTTTTTTATGTTCAACAAAATGATCACCTCAATAGTAACAACTTTATCCTAATAAAAAGAAGCAACGACACTACGACACGATCGCCAAAATTTATGGCCTAGTCTCAGTACAATTGACATGCATGAATATCATCATCTTACACACTTATAAATAAAAATGATCACCTCACTAGTAACAACTTTATCCTAATAAAAAGAAGCAACGACACTACGACACGATCGCCAAAATTTATGGCCTAGTCTCAGTACAATTGACATGCATGAATATCATCATCTTACACTCTTATAAATAGCAAGACTGTCTCTTTTGTGTGACTTTTTTAGATGATAAGTGGACAAGAATTAAATAAGGACATTGTTGGTATATGTGTCCCTTGAGCGATGTCATTTGTTGACCACCAAAAACCAACATCATTATTATCATCACCGCGTCACCGTTATATAAAAACGTATAGCATTTCTATGCATTTCAGTTGTGTACAAAAAAACCTTTCCATTTGTACACGCTTCAATTCACAAAGTCAAAATCACTCCTAGATTGTAATTTCAACGTGTTTCATTAACTTGCTATAAAATTTGATACGCTTGTTATATCGCTAGTTTTGTACGATCGACAACAACGAAAATATTATGCGACTAGAGAGACGCATCATGCTGTGTCTTTGACAGTAATGTTTGTTTTTGAACAGTGCAAAATTGCAGACTAGCCCTATGATAATTAAAAGGAAGATACTAATCACATCATCTCTCCATACGCGATCATCAAATCTACACTGTATTCACGCGTCTTTGAGATCAGTTTTGAAGGAATTTTGCATTTCATAACCAATATTTTACTACTGCGTGAGATTTTCGTGGTCTATGAAATGCTCTCTAATTTCACACTCACCCTCACACAAGGCATCATATATGTTATCTGAAACTTTTGCATGGTAATCTTTGCAAACATGTAACATTTGGTGCTACTTCAGCATAATTACAGCAGCTCTGCATTTAGTGAATGGATAAATACTATAGATGTGAAGAATATATGTACATTTATATGTTAAAGTAGAAGAAAAAGCTTCTTTGACATTGACTTTGCATTTTGGCCACCCAGTGACTTTGTATGTGCAAAAAAAGTACTTGTTGCAAATCTCACTACTGTTGATAAAGACACATGTACAGTTATACTATATCAACACCACAACAGTAATTTTTGATCAGTAATTTATTTTATTAGTGAGAAAAATACAGTCGTCAGTCATCATTATAATCATCTCTTTGATGTTGGCGTCATCATCAGATCCTTAGTTGTTGTATGGTCATATCATGATCATGGACGAACTTTTGACTGTTGAGAATGTAAACTGTAAAACTATAAACTATGCCTGGAACCAGTGAAGGCACTTCTATTGTGTCACGCTAGTGTCTGTGTTAGAATAAAACCGAAGATATTTATAAGGGTGTTCGAAAAACTTATATAATTCCGTAATATTTTGTGACAAGGCAAAAATCTTCGTTTTGAAGCAATCTTTTTCGAACAGTGGCAACTCCTTTAAACATACATCAGACTAATTAAGGTTTTACATATGTAATTTTAATATCATTACGCAGCATTGTTGTTAGCTATATGCCAAGTAAACAATCGTCAAGTATGATTGCATTGGGGACTTTGCGGAACACGTTTGCTACACAAGTTGATTTGATTACAGATCTGTTCAATATGCAGAAACTATACCAGTCCAAATGAGGAAGATGAAATGAATATATTGAACAAGTTCTAACATTACACTTAGAAATCATAAAACTCTGCCTCGAATTCGTTCAAGTGCAATCAAAATGAAGACCT
>JAHZNG010001114.1:0-19619 GCA_027744375.1 Orchesellides sinensis
GGAAAATACAAACCACCTAAAAACTGTCTCGTAGAAATGTTAAATGTGTAAATTATGTCGGGCCTAAATGTATAAACCTAAAACGAGACCGGCTCCCGATTAATGTTATTATGAAAAATATTATGATGCAAATTAGGGTTATGGTAAAATTATAGCAATGTAAAAAGCCATGAGTTCTCTGTCCTAAAATAAAAATGTAATTTACTAAAAAACGGTATAAAAGTATCTGCTACAATAAATGTCTTGTATTATTGTTGATCCACACCCTTTCATTTTAAGTTTTCATGCAGACGAATAGGTATACGTGCATGTGACGTCATTTTGTCAGGATGATGTGTAACTGTGTAAGATGTAAGAGTAATCACATTACATGCTAGCAAAGAATGGCTGTATTATGTATTTTCGAATCTAGAACCTGGTTACAAATAAGGTTTTCTTAATTTCTTAATGTCGCGGTGAAAATAAAATAATATTTTGCTTCGAAACCATTATATTCTTTAATTATTGATAAACCTTATCATGGAACACCGTAGTCGATAATGAGATACGTCAATAATAAATTATTGCTTGGAAGGTTAACATGGGTCACATTCTAATGCGAAGCATAGTTGAATTTCTTATAAACTAAACGTTAACTATTCCCCGCTTATCCCTTTGCCTAAACATGTTAATTTATGAATGGCCAAATGTAATGAATGCGACAAACACATTACATTGTGAAATCGTGGTAATCAGCTACGCCTTTTCATCTTCCTGGGTATTTGGCGAACCTGATGAAGAAAGATCACAATCTACTGCAAAAAAAATTGTTCAGAAGACTCGTAGCAAACCTATAAAAAATGGGTGCTTGAAAGGTTTATCATAAATAAACGGTTGATCGATTGACGCAAACAAAATCAACCTACGTAAACGTACTTAACAATAATCTCTCATTTTAGCACAAAACTTTGATGTACGAGGTTAGCACTGGACTTATTTTGCAAACAAAATGTTTCATAAACTTAAGAAATACTTTAGACTTCAACTTCGCATTTGTAATGCATTTCTTCTTACCCCTTATGAATGGCCAAAGGAAAGCCAATTCCCCATTGTTCATCGAACAAAGTGGAGACTGCATATTTACAAGCTAAATTTACTTGTTCATTGGATTTATCTCTTGACCATGATTACATACTTACTACTTACTCTTAAGAACAACTCAACAGCATCCAAAATGCTGGGCCTTGTGTTTCTTGATTGCTTCACGGTGACAGTAATCCTGAGGACGGTTTTCTTGTTCAAGGAAACAGATGGACTAACCATGATTTCCGCTTTTCTTCAATTTGAAAAGACATATCCGGAATGTAAATATGTAGCATTATAATATGTCAATTCAACTAAAAAGGCCATATAGCGCTTAAGGTATTTCTAAAATGTACATTTTCTGGGATAGTTATCACAGCGAAACCAGACATGATGGGAAAAATCTTGATAGTCCTCGGAATCTGCACAAGTTTTGGTCTGCCAGGTCTGATGGTAGCCATTCTTTTGGTAGATCCGTGCAAGCCACCTCATCTTGGATACATGTTGTTCCAAACCGGTCAGACATGCAACGTTCCAACTGGGATTCTCCGACCTGGAATCCTCCTGTTTGATTTTTATATGTGGGTGAGTAGCATTGCCCCAGCATGCTACTTCGTGTTCAACTTCTTTTTTCTTGGATTACGGTGTATGGACCGATACATTCTTTCCACTATCAAGTACTCCCCATTCACACACTATTTCAATAGCTTCAACATTCTAACCTTTTTGCCTAGGATTTGAAATAATATGAACATTTCTTTGCATTCATTTAAAATAAGGTTCTTGAGAAAGAAATCCACCGAAAGAAAAAAGGCAAGCATGCTTGTTGTTACAGCATCCTTACAACATAAAACTACACCTGCCACAAAGAACGTGACTAACTGTATCCAAACCCGACAACTGCATTTCCGAACTTTGGAGCCTGGCCATTCTCGTGCATTCCTTACATATTGTCAGATCACCCTCTTAAACAAAATGTACGATGATGTTTTGCAAGCATATTTTATTCCGGCTATAATCTCGGCTGCTTGTACTTGCATAATGATTTCATTGTATGCTTGCATCAAACTTCATAAAATGATCCCCATGCCTGGACTAGCTTTCTTTCCCCTATTGGCCACGGATGGATTTAGTGTTATCTTTGTTGTGAAGGTCGCAGCTGGGGTTTTTATGCAATCCACCAATTTCCTGGATACAATTCGGAATAACTGGAGGTATAGCAATAAGACCCTGTTCAAAAAGGTGTCCCGGTCTTTGGGGGAAATTAGAGTTAGGTTTGGATCCACCAATTATATTGACCAACTGACACCCTTTGTTTTAATTGACTTTTGCTTGTCACAAACTGTCAACTTAATGTTGCTTTCATAAATTTTATATTAAAAATTTCACATTTCAATAGGGGTTGTAGTTCCATAGTATTTGGTTTAGCTTCTGCACAGACAAATATATGTTAATTTTACTGCATTTTTAATTCCTGAACTCATATGTAGTTTACTTCTATACAGGCTTTAGCTTTCTACTATCATTACAAATTCAATAATAATTATATGGAAATACTAATTCATACAAAGTTGAACTGCTTAATGATTCGACTACAGGCAGAATAAATATATCGATTACTGTCTACCATTGCAGCTGAACGTTATTGGTATAAAACATTTGTAGTAATTCAGTAATGTTTGTAAAGTCCTTTGAATACGTATTGTGTACGTAACAAATAGAACACAAAATACAAATTAAATAAACTGGAATTGTAATTTAAACAATAATAATTCATTTTGAAACACATCCGGTGCTCCCATATGTCTTGTATACTACAGCGACAACTACATCCATTTTTTCATTATTGGCGACACCACACGGTGCAGTTATTTTAAAATGATAACTGTATGGGATTTCACCGCAATTTCCAGTACAAAGGTTTTTTCTAGAATAAATTGCCTGGTTTATTGTAATCTGTCGTCAGTTCATTTTTAATGTCAATACTAAGCATCCTTTAAAGCGTTTTCGGTTGATTTATGCCATTAGTCGGGAAGTGGAAACCTCAACCACAATTTACGACATAAGCGAAATTTTATACTGAAAATGACAATGACTAGTTCATCAGCTAATTTTACGCCAAACAAGCGGTTTTGTTTTGGCAAATAAACGCATATATAAGGCTTCTTTTTTCGAGCAGATTAGCCCAGTAGATTCATCAAATACTTTGATACTCTCGCTGCCAAGCATCTAGCTGGTGAGGCATGGGTAGAGCAATATTTGTAATATTATTTGTTGGTGTAGCAGTAGGGTCTACATGGGCAAAAGGTTGCTGGTGGACAGGATGTCAACCCCGTGATTGGGCTGTAACCGGCTGTGGACAATACAAAGGCCATACTGAAAGGGGTAGAGAAGTGTGCCGGGATGGTCGTGGATTTAAAGGAAACAAGTTTAAATGCTGCAAAAGTGGGGGTGGAAGTAAAAGTATGTAAAAGAAATTAATAAATCAATCTGTTTGTAATGTAGCTTATTTCAAACCCTCTTTTTTATGTCAGGTCCAAAAGCCAGTCGTGCCTCCATTAGCTACAGCCAATTCCAAAAGGCTGTGACCAGCAATGATTATCCGAGTCCGTCTCAAGAACAGTACAAAAATTTCATGACATACTCAGAAAAACTTGGAAAAATCTCAACAGTTCAAGAGACTGCAATGGCTTTGGCTCAGCTTCTACATGAATCCGACGGACTTCGTGCAAAGAGGGAGTACGCATGCCTTCAACCACAATCACCGCAGTGTCCACAGTATAAAACACCAGGCTGTGATGTTCCAGGTCAGTATTACTATGGTAGAGGATACATACAGCTTACCTGGTGCTACAACTACCGGGAGGCTTCAGCTGCTATATTCAGGGACAACCGATTAGTTACTGATCCAGATCAAGTTGCCAAGAATGATGCGATTGCTTGGCAGACAGCATTTTGGTTTTGGGGTAAAAATGTTCATAACGCTCAAGGTGTTCAACAAGGCAAGTTTGGTGCTTCTACAAAAGCCATTAATGGAGGAATCGAGTGTTCTGCTCCAGGTAATGCTCAGGCTCAGGCTCGTTTCCTGATTTACGGGAAAGTAAGGAAAAGTTTTGGCTTGTCTGGTTCTGGTGATCCATCTGGATGTGCTTAGTAAAGTATCAGGAGATCTTCATTCTTTTTCTGAATCTTATCAAAATATGTTCTTATTTCTTTTGCATTAAACGCCTTCACGCAAAAATTCACAAAAATTGACATTTAGAAACAAAGTTATTGCATTAAACATTGCCTTTAACTGCTTGTAGGTTCTCGGTGGACTGAAACATATTAGCAAACCTATTCATCGCAACTACATCTCATTGTTTGTAAATCATCCATCTTTATATTGACGCTTCTCATTTTTCATGAAAAATTTAAAAAAGATGAAATAAGGTCAAAAGCCATATCCATCTGCATACAGGATTTAAATTAAACGTTTTTGAGATTATCAAGTAGGCTAACATATAACCTTAATAAAGAACTTTTATTCAGTTCAGTTTTTGTTCTAAGCCCATATCTTCTATGTTTTGAATTATTTAATTAGTATTACAAAGCACGGAAGGAGTGCACATAAAATAAAATTAGACAAAAACTCTTTTGTCGGTCTGTAGTCTGTACTATCTGGCCAGTGCAGGTCAACAAGTTCGATTGTAGAGGTTTCTAGTTAGTTAATGTGTGTTATAATTTGATAATATGAGTAAGCAAGTGCAGTTAGTATTAATTGGATTACCAGCAGTTGGAACGACATGGTCACAAAACTGCGGATGGACAAGATGCCAACCAAATGACTCTTGTTCGACAGGCTGTGATCAGTGCAGTCGTGAAGAAAAGTGGAGAGAAGCATGTCGAGATAATCGCGGATATCAAGGTTATAGGTACATATTACTGTTGTGAAAAGAGACCTGGAGGTATATTATTTCGGAATTTGACTGAATACGGTTGCGTTTTTTACAACTTTTAAAGAGTCGTACTATAAACACTCATTTGTGGTTATATTTAGACACAACAGTTAAAGAAGAGAGAGACTTCTCCATCAGCTACAGCCAGTTCCGCAATGCCGTGACCATTTTTCAGCCCCGTCCCAAGAACAATACAACAATTTCATTACGTATGCTAGACAATACGGAAACTACAAAGGAGGAGGCTGCCATGGCCCTGGCTCAAATGCTAAATGAAACCAAAGGGCTACGTAAAGAAGAGAATTGCATTCAGTCGCAGTGTCCAGGAGAGTATTCAACTCCAGGCTGTGATGTCCTTTGGACAATATTATTACGGCAGAGGTTACATTCACCTCAGCTGGTGCTACAACTATCGGGATGCTTCCGCAGAAATCCATAAAAACAATCAACTGGTAACTGAGCCTGATCTGGTAGGCAAAAATGATATGATTGCCTGGCAAACGGCCCTTTGGTTCTGGGGTACTTACGTTCATAACAAGCAACAAGGACAATTTGGAGCTACGACTAAAATTATCAATAGTATAGAATGTAAAAACCCAAATGATGAAAGAGCTTTAAGGCGTTTTCGGTTTTATGGAAGTGTGAGACGAGCTTTCGACCTTCCAGCACTTGGGGATCCTTCTGGATGTCCTTAAATTAATGTTATTTAAAAAATGTTAAAAAATTATGATACGAATTGTTTGCTGTAAAAATAAAGCTATAAAGAAACCATAATATCGACTTCAAAAGGATTTATTTTCTTTAACTGCCGTACCCAAAATTTGACATATACCCAATTAACAACCTATCGAATACATCATAATAAATGTCTTAAATATATATTCTATACATGAAATAATTCTTAAAGGTATATTATGGTTTTAACCGCACTCATGATTATTTTATTAAAGAAGGTGCAGTATACGACCAGTGCATTAAAACATGTGAATAATACCACCCCGAATAAAAATTCAATAAAGATAGTAATTAAATACAAGTAAGTTTGTTTTAAGCTTTACTAAGAATAATCAAGTGTATATCAGTGCATTGTTTTTTCATATAAAAAAGAATACTTTGTTTGAACAAGATTATAAGATAGATTTTTACCTAATTTTAACATAAATTAACCATCTACAAACAACTAATTCTTTGGATTATTCTTTTGTCTGTTTCTAAAACGAATCTGTCTTTGAAGAATGTTTGCTCTATCGCCAGCTACCTGACTGGTTTCTGGTTTCTCTGTTGATGTCGTCGTGGTAGTAGAAAATTGTGGACGTCTCCTTTGTGGTGGTGAGGGTGCTTCCTCCTCACTTTCAAACTGATTGGAAGCCCCTTCTTCGTCATCATTTTCATCAACTATTCTACTAGACGTGGTTGCCCTCAAACCCGGTGTAGTTGGCCTTGGTGAAAACCTGAAACGTGACCTGAATGGCTTATCAGGTCCTCCGCCAATTCTGTCGTCCTCACCTTCTCCAGCCAGACTCTGTTGTACTACTAGATTTGGTGGTGGCCCTGGTCGGAATGTAGTCACCAATGGCACTTCATTAGGGATGAAGGGAGTGGGACTGTACAATGGTGGGGGTGGTGGGGCATGAGAGGGTCCTTCAGGAGACAACTCTTGTGGAACAGGAGGCAAATCTGGGAAGGCTGAAGGGGATGGAGAAGCAGATGAGGGTGATGGAAGTGGGGCTGGCCGAGCATCCCTGACCACTCCAGGTGTCGCTTGTTGTTCCTGTGGACCCTGAGTGCGTGGACGGGTTTTCCTTCGGAGTAACCTTCCACGTGGTCCAACACGGAACACAGGTCCTGGAACTGGGGCTCCTGCAGGGACGGGTAATGAACTGCCTTGAGCATTCAGTGGAAGTGGACCACCAGGGCCGAATTGAAACTGTGGTGGGATTCCTTCAGGTCCAATTACTGGGCCAAAGTGTTCAGGACCAGGGGAAACTACAATTTTTACGTAAAATAGCATTAATGGCATTGTTTTAATTAGTTTTAGATTTGATAAATACTTAAATAAATACGTTTTTGATAATTTGAGAAGTATTACACATATATAGGTTAAAATTTTTTAGTAAAAGTAATTAAGTCTTTGTCAGTTCAAGAATGGCGAACCCCAACCCACCTCCCTGTTAATAAAAAGCCACAATTTCCATTTTTGTTTAAGGTTGTTAGTCGCCATTATTTTACTGTTGTTGATGTACAATGTTGATTTTTATTCATATTACTGGCTGACCGGAACTACAGCTATTAAGTTGGTAGTAAGTTGGTTAAAAATGTTAAGTTTTATTTTTCTGTGTTGTGGTTTTGAGTTGGTATTAAGTTGGTGAAGCTGGCAAATGAGCACAAGGATTCAAAATTGTGTTTTATCTTTCATTAACCTTGAACGGGACGTGGGGGACTGCCAGCAACAAGTCTTCCTCTTTGTCGAAGAAGACGTCTTCTTGGTTTCTTTTGTGGAGGAGCAGGAATAGGAACATCTGCACCATTATATTCATATCGTTGATACGCCCCTGGTAAGCCTCCATGAGGTCTGTCATTATAATAGAAACGAGGTGGCTGACTTCTTGCTGACTGTGTAGGTGGTTCGTCATTTCCTAGATTATTAGTAATTATTTCTTCCTGTTGTGGCTCTTGTACCTCCGTTGGAGGTGGTGGTGGCGGTCTAGGAGTAGTTCTATATGTGGAGGGCCTATAAGTAGATGGTCGGTAAGTTGTAGCTCTTATTCTAGGGGTTACTCTAGTACGAGGTGGTGGTGGAGGAGGAGTTGTAGTTGTAGTGGAAGTTGTGGTAGTCGTGGTTTGAATTGTTGTTTGAAACTCTTGTTTAAGCTGTTGGCTCAAATTTTCTATTTCCTGCTCCAAATCCTCCTCAACTTGCTGTCTCACCCCCTTTTCTTGATATGGAGGGAAAGTATAGCGTTGCTGATTTGTGGGCTGTGGTGATGTTAATCGTTGTTGTGGTTGATATGTAGGTTGTGGTGAGGTGTAGTATTCTTGTGGTTGGTATGTAGGCTGTGTTGGTGAAGCATAGCTGGGCGTGCCTGAAGGTGCCAACGTTTGTACAACAATGCTTGCCAAGTCATTTACTACCACACGGGGTTCAGGTGCCTTGTAAACGTTGTCGTTGGCAGCCTTTGGAATCACAACGTACTTTTTGGAACCTCTGCTGATAGTCTTGATTGGACTAGGAGTAGGAGGTTCTTCTGTAGCCAGAGTAGCCACTGTCTCATACAAAGGTCTACCTGAGGAAAGACCTGGACGTCCAGTTGGATCAAACCTACCTTCTAATTCCAACGCCAAATTTTCTAACGCTGCAGCAGTAGTTCGCTGCGTGTAGGGATTATTCACAGTCTGATATTCATATCTAGAGGTGGGAGCAGGAGGTGGTGCTGTTGGTCTTGCAGTAGTTGAAACAATGGCAGGTCTATATGTTCCAAAATTTGAAGACGGCACATATTCTCCAGGTCTTGGCGTTGTTATTGACGAAACTGACCTTGCTGTTGTACCGATTGGGCTGGAAGTTGATTCCTCTTCAGTTAAATTATTCTTTTCTGTCTGAGCAACCACTACACGAATGCCTGGATTCTTCTCCAGAGCTTCCACGGCTTGCTCATAGTTAAATACAATACGGATTGGCGTTGTGTTATGAATCCGAATCGGAGCTGGTTCGTCCTTTGCTTGGTTGGAAGCAAAGCTATTTACAGAATTTCCAAAATTCTGCTGACTTTTGAATGTTGCTGATGGGGAGGCAGCAGAAGGGGCTACTGGAGGAGCACTTTGTGGTACAACTTGTGCTCTGTTGTCCTGTTGGTACACATTGTTTCCGCTGTTGTTGCCGTTGTACGTATCAACGTCATCCTCGCCATCGTCTTCCTCAAACAATGGCTGTCTGGACAGTTCATTGTTGTCTATGGTATCCTTCTCGGGAAAAAATTGGGAGAACGCGAAGGATGGAGAGACTGAAGATTGTGTTGGTTGAGGGGATTGAACACTAGCGACGACAGGGTTTGTCTTGATGGTTTGTTGGTTTTGGTTGGAAGACAAAGTCGGCTTTGTGCTTTGACTTGAGTCTGATATTTCAATTTTAAGTCGAGAGCATGCAATTTCGGTTACAATCGTTATCATAAAATTTCTTTGTAAAGTTTGGAAAATTATTTTACAACGTGCTTTGATCTACAAAAAAGGCAAAATTAAACAAGAATTTCTTACTAACCTGGAGAAAATTGAGATGGTCCATTGAAACCTGGGAAAGGCTGGAAAAATGTGGATTGTGGCGTTGGTGGAGCACGGCTAGGTTGTTGGACAGCATTTGCCTTAGCTGGTTCATTGGCTTTAGCCGAAGAAGCAGAGGAAGACGCTACATACAAGAATTTCAAACATTAAACTCAAACAATTTGAATATTTATATAATACTTGTTGGGACTGAAGACAAAATTGAAAACCTGCTGCGGGAGTTGGTGCAGCGGAAGTCGAAATCGCAGATGGAGTTGGGGAAGGCTGATGCTGGAACAAACCTGAGTTAGGGCTAGATGACAAGGTGTTGTGCAAGAATGGTCCAGAGGTAGTTGGCAAATGGGTGAGCCCATGTCTTTCCCTGAAAAAGTCATAATTATTGCCGAAGAACTGCTGCCGTGGGAGTCCATTCACAATGTGGGTATGGTGGTTGTTCACGAAGGGACTACTTGGTCGGAAGACGTTATTCACTGGGCTTGTGTTTCCAACTGCATTTGTGGTGGTTGTTGGTGTTTGCTGGGCGATACTATTCCCTATTTGATGGAATGTAGGCTGTTGAGGTTGAAAATGAGTTCCTCCTGCTGAGGTTGATGTTTGAGGAGCATTACCTCGGAGGGTAGTCACTTGCGTTGGATAGGTTACCAAAGGACTCGCTGCTGGAGTAGGAGTTTGACCAAAGTCTCCACCGAAGAAGTTGTTCAGCAGATTTGGATTACCTTCCCCTCCACCACCTGGAGTGTGAGTTTCGTAACTGGGCTGATAGAATGGGGAGTTGGTGAATGGTTGATAAGTTCCCTGTTGAAAAGGTTGCTGTTGAGGTTGATAGTTGAAAAAGTAGGGTTGGTGCTGACCCAAAATAAGGCTTGGGGCGGAGGTGATAAGGAGCACCAGTAATGGCGCAATATGATGAGGGGAAGCCATCTAAGTTTTTTGTAAGCAATAATCAGATTTACGTAAATGCGGAAGAGTCCTTTGGTTATAAACATTTACTGATATATGCTGCCCTTGATCAATCAAAATTCTTTTGTGACGGAAGGGATTTAAACTTGAGTTTTATGATATCATTTTTAGTTTTTGTGATATTATTTATACTGACCTCAACAACATGTCACGCAAAACAAATAAAATACTAGGTTTTTTGTCGTGAAATAATCAATGATTAACAAAGCAATGTTGGCTCTAGTTTTAATGAATCATTATTCAATCATTGTTGTCTTAAGGTACTGTAAACTGTATTGTTAGAAGATAAAATGTTATAATGATTGACATTCGACATTGATCGGTTCTGTATATACTATATTGACAGAGATTCTTAGATCAGTATGAATGGATTGCAATATGCAAGGTAATTGTATGAGTATTTGATATACAAAAATATTTTTAAGCAGAAGGCATGAACAATGAGTACTATCACGCTGTGAAAAATAAATCAGCAGAAAATGAAGTGAAACCCTTAATTCCGTTTTCTACATGCAAATTCTTTTGTTTTTTGATTTTCCAAAATCTTCGTGACTTTCAGCGTGAAATAGTAAACGAAGCTTTTGTGAACAATCTTTTGTGAACATTAATTAAAGATATTTGGACGGCTATTATATGCATATGTTATTTCGGCAAGATAAGCTTAGCCTTGACAGCAATTAAGATCAATTACTTCTGTACCGCCCTCTAATTGTCTCCGCTTCATTTCGCCTCTTTTGCAAATTAGGGTAATAAATGAATTTTGATAATGAATGAATGACAGGTATAATTGAACATGAGTGGTGGTGGTAGCTGGTAAGTATAATGTATATATTCATGTGCGATATAATGTGTAATACCGTTGTTACATAACCCACACAAGCAGTTTTACCCCTTTACCTTGCAATTGAAAAAATCTTGTTACGTTGCATTGTACCGTACGAAAATCCATTCGTTCTAATAAACAACAAATGTCACCAAAAAATAATTTGTCCCTTAAAAGGAAAATACGTTGTTTTTTAACGATGAAATTGATAGTAAACTCAAAAGTGGCAGTTTAGTAATGTTTGAAGAGCAATAAGTCACGATATGACATAGCGCATGGCAATTTTAGTAAAAGTTGACTTTATAAACAATTCATTCATGAGCTACTTAGGTAATTCAACAGCCATTGTTATTATTTACGTCTGACGATCACGATATATGCATGACAAAAGAGCGTCCTTTTCGTTATTGTAATATTTTACTTTTGTTTAAATGCGCAATGTCAAAATTTATTTGGGGGGATTATAATTACAGATAATAAATAAAGTGGACACTTGAACAAGTATGTTAAAGCATGGATCCAAATGCTGCTGAAATTTAATTTGCATTTTGCATATTTGCACGGAAATCTATGAATTTTTCATCATATTTCTTTAGTCAAGCATTATTTAGGTATTCTGCCAAATTATCGTCTTGAAAATAACAAGATGGTAGGCATGATTTGGTGATGATTATATTTTATGATATTTATGTAAATTCCTCTTGCTTAATTTCATTCATTTCATGTCAAGCATACGCATTCTTAATTTATTTTGCTCTTCTTGTGTACCCCTGATCAGCAGTACGCACATAAATTATTGGATTATTTCAACAAAGAAAAATTTAAATTTTTTATTGATGCTGCAATTAAGTCTTAAGTGAACAAATTAATTATAACAACTTGACTATAGGTGAATGAGAAAGATGTTGAGTAATAAAGGGTTGAATTATGATTAACGAATACAAATACATAGCCATACAGTAGACTTTAGAAACAAATACCAATCAACGTTATGAAAGCGCTTATATATTAGTCGTTTTCCATTTCATTAGGTACATTACATACATTTAGAAGTCCGGTACCGTACAGATTGGGATTGTGGTGTTTAGACTGAATTGTTTTTAAAGGTCAATTTCTCATGCAGTCTTATTGATCTTCAATAAAAATAAACCGGTACCGTACAGATTGGGATTGTGGTGTTTAGACTTAATTGTTTTTAAAGGTCAATTTCTCATGCAGTCTTATTGATCTTCAATAAAAATCAATAATTTCTCACTGATCTATTTTGCGTCGAATGTCTAGCTCGTGTTTTTTTACTTTCATGTCATTTGCCTTACTCGTGCTGCTAAAGATGACTTCTGCAATTGCCTATCATCATCATCCCTGCAATAAGGATTAATTTGCATATGTAATCAAGTACCTATTTCTAATTTTTTGCTCTAATTTTCTATACTTGATCTTTCAAAAGGCAATTTATTGCAAACATGCAAACGAAAGAATTCGACGGGTGCAGTACATGTGTTAGATAATCTCAATTAAGCAATAAATAAAATTGAATAGTAGACACCGTGACACTGTGATTCTTGACATATTGGGAATTATGCAACAGTTTCTATTATTAATCTAATTTTGATCACAATTTTTACGCTTGCTTTGGTGAACTTGTTCATATCTGATCTGATTAGCACCTTATTTATGGCTCCTTTAATTAATTTGAGACGACTTCTATTTTATGCCCTATTGTTGACCTCACTTCATAAAAACTGAACAAAGTGAGAAAGGAACGATGGAATCAAAATTGTTGAATGTGCATTATGGTGTGCCGTATGCCCATAGACTACGCCCGTATTCTAGGTCACAATTTTCAGCAGATATTAAGAGTAACAATTGTTTTTGCATGTCCCTGAGTTTATTTGACGTGAATCAATCGATGATGAACATTGTTTTATGTTTAGGCATATTTCTTTTAACTAGATACGATGATAAGCCATTTGTAGAGCAAACTTAATACATTTCATTGGGTTGGCCTTTAGTATAAAAAAGTTATACTCCCTTTCAGGTTATTGACATTTTATCAAAGGTAAAAATATTTTACGCCTATTTGTCTTCGTAACGTATCCTTTTACACAACTGATTGAAGTACGTTGGAGAAAAATAGTTGTCTTTTAAATCTAGGTTCAATTTCAATATATGCGTATGAATCTGCAAAAGTTCATTATAATTTGCCACCTAACAATTTATCCGTGAATTATCTATAAAATCTAGAGACAATAAGATTATTTAAAAAGTAAACGTATAATTTAATGGACTTCTTACCATATCAATTTAGGCTAATTCCCAAATATTCCTTAGATAAAATCTTAATCCGGAACTTAAGCGTAATTGACGATTCTGAGCTTCATAACATTTTGTCTTCAAATTTTACTTGGTGTAAGCACATTTATCTATTTGAAATTTGTGTTAATTCACTGTCACGTTTTAGGACACAATAAATCACAAAATTTGAGTCTAACAAATTATCCTATAACAGTTTTCTTTGTGTACTTTTCAAAATCGTCACGTTATGCAAGTCAAGCGCAGAGTAGATTACACACTACGCATCGCACAAATCACAAATAGACAAAAAACAGTCCCACAACAAAGGGAGATAATTAGTGGCGATAAAAAAAGTAGCTGCGAAAGGACACACCTTTCAGTCATTCATCAACAGTGTAAACGCTTTACTATTTCTTAAAATTATAAAATGGTTACACATGTCTAGTGATGGTGACTGACCACTTTACACCGTGCGCACCATATCTAACCACCACACACTTACTTGGCTGAGTACAAAAGGTAATCTTCAAAAATTGTCCCAAATAAATAGGACGTTGAGAAGATAACTTTTAAACAATATGAACAGGAAGCAAAAAAAAGTCTGACTAACTCTGCTCCAAACGCAACTTATTCAGATCGTGTGTAAGGATAACGCACAAAAATTCATGAGAACAGGTTACTGCACACAGAGCGTCAAGAAAAACTGACATAAATAAATCTTATTAGATGAAGGTGGTCGTAAGCATTGTTGTTTGTTGTACAAGAGTTAACAATGTAAAAATATGCCTGCGTCCGTTTGTTGTCGCCCATCCACTGACAACCAGAGTCACTGGCAGAATGAGTCAACAAAAGCAAAAGCGCGTCACTAACTCCACTATCGCATCGCATAGCGCCTTCTTCATCCTTCTCAAGAATCGGGGGCCTTTGTGCAAATATTACATAGCATTGTGTTCCTATTACCTGAGATTTGTAATTATGTATGTATCGGCTACCATCTTTGCTACAATATGGTCACGTTGTCTGACAGAGTAACAATGAAACGTGTGTAAAAAGTGAATTTTGTTTGTTGTGTGTACCTAAGTAAGGACGTATGGCACTCTTACTTTCGTAACACTTATATGAATGATATATAGGTAACTGTTTTGCTACACTTTATATAATATATGTATTCAAAATATAGATCATCTTGATACTACAACACAACAAAACTGACTTGAAACATTTAGGAGATTACAGAGAAAAGTGTATTCCATTCACTGCATGATAATAGGAAATCCCTTAAGATGCCCTATGGGTTTCCCTTGAGACTTGGGTTGCATGTTACAACTTGACGAAGCCGGCCATTTTTGTTGACTAATTCGGGCCAACGTCATTTCTGGATGAATTTGATACTATGCATGTTCTAAATTAACTGCTTTTTTGGAATATTGCATTGCTCGCAAAAAGTCTTAAAATTAAAGCATTTTTCCGTTCCTGTAATGTTTTTCTTTACAAATTTCAAAACAATAGATTTTATATTGAACCCCTAAAAATTTGAAATTTTTAAAATCTTGATAGTATCTATCTTAATTTTGAAATGTACAAATAAATCGAAATTTCTGAGCGATATACTTACAAATTTTAAAATCAATTTAGCAATGATAGCATTTCATTGAACGAAACATGCATACAACATTATATCACCTAACTTTGTCATTTGTATTACGATAACTGAATGTTTTACTAAATGACTTGACCAAACCACGGGCACAGGAATATACATTTTCAGTTATCGTTTTGTATCACTTTGGTCCAATGGCATAATACACTACATAACATACATATTCATTTTGACTATTAGCTTGACGATATTTATGTCCTAATAAAATCCACTGTTATTGCTGTGAGTGGTCTTTGTTTTACTAGTATTGCGTTTTGCTTGATTGTTTTGAATTTACATAAACACATCATCTTCAACCCTATCATTTTCTATTTAGCCATATTCATCATTGACGGTTAACGATATAACAGCAGTCTGTGATAATAATATGCGGTCCTGCACTACATTTTTCTCCTGCAATCACATAATTACATTACTTTGCGAATTGCAATTGTTGACGATGCGCAGAGAAGGACAAGAAAGAACAAAAGGAAATAATAACAGTGTACAAGAATGCAAATAAATATTTATGTGGACGTGAAATGTGATAGTCACAGTTGTAACCAACTCTTGAATTGTAAATTTGTATTACATAATCAAACAATTTCGGTGTATCTAATTTTTATTTCATTTGGGGGTTTATAGCATTGACCAATCCTGCTCTCATTTTCTACACATCTCACAATCATCGGCAAGAGCTTTAATCTCTTATCTTGATTGTTATAAAGTGTAATTAATACATACGCACAACGAACGATCTTAGCCTATGTACCAACATCTCCCTCCTACCTAATTCGCATTCTCATTGATGAACTCATCTCATCATGATTCGTCATCCTCTTCCGAAAAGGGGCTCCATTACATTTTAGCAATTAGCTATTATTAAACGCGCACTTCATTCGACTTAATTGCATTTGAAATTGTGCAACAATGAATAAGTATTTGTCGGTGGTATTAATATTACTTCATTTAAAAAAAGTATATATAATTTGAAGCTTTTCCTTTTATTTTAGGCTGTGCACACGTCATCATCAAATCAACGTCTTAAACCTAGTACATTAACATCTTCGTTTAAAACTGAGTATAACGCGTGGTTTGGTGTCGCGGATGAGCGATCTTAATCTCGATCCTCTTACATTTACTTCTACTAATGACTAATTACAAGCTCAATCAAAAACGGCCAAATTGAAAGTCATCATCAGATTGTTTCTATTTGAAAGTTTCTCTTTAAAGCTCATAGTCATCACCAACAGTATTAATTTAAAACCTAATTTCAACAATTTGAGAAAGGACTACCTATTTCTATTGGTATTTATCGCGCTTCCATTTAATACAGACAGATAGTTATCAATTTATCTGATTACATAGGTTTCCATAATTGACGCTTCCTTTCTTTTGGTTAACAACAGAGCAAAAATGAATGGTTAACTTGTTTTTGATAATATTTTGAGCATATTTTCCTTTTTTCATAAATTAAAAACATGAAAATTGTTGTTGAAAACCTAAAATGCCATTTAGAACTAGGCCACATTATATATAGGGATTAGAATGCATGTTACAGAAAGTTACTACTACTTGATGTTCTCATGTTTTGACAAAAATATCTACGCATTCAGTTCTGAAAATTGTTACTGAACAAGATAACAAGCTTGGTTGTGTGCAGAAGGGTAATTTACATTAGATTTCCCATGGAAGGATGATTAAGTGATGATAGACACCTAAAATTAAAATCAGGTTGTTTTTTTTGTAGGGCGATGATTAGCCAGACACAGGAGAAGAGCAAGATACTTAAGACAACTGACTTTAATGATAAATGAACGTTATCCACACAACAGAATGAAGCATATGACCAACCAAGTGACTTTTGTACCGTGTGTGGCATCCATCAATCAAATAAAAACTTCAGAACAAATATAGTCTCCACCAATTTCTCACAGTCGCAACAAAACTAATCTTTGAAAGAAACCTTTCTACCAAATACATATATAGGAAAGGTGTATTAAGCGAAAAAGATTCAAGGTTTATGTGTACTATTATTCATATTTTCTTATCGGTCGCAGCCTTCTTATCGACATTATACAAGTCATCGTCATTATAATAAGAGGATTCCTCATTTAACCAATTAAATCCTCGATTTATACAAAATATCACAAATTATATAATTACCCCCAATACCAAAGTCCTCGCCTACTTGCGCTATTTATTCCCATATATTTTTTTGTAATGAGAAAATCTGAAAGGTCAATCGAGTTAATATAGAATGGCATGATACAATGCATGACAATAAGGATAAAACGGATGTAATGTCAGGTGAGTCAGGACTCAAAACTAACTCATAAAGATTAAATATCCTGACGTATATTTAAAGCTGTTCGTATTTAACATTCTCATGCTGCAAGTGCATGTGGATTAAAATCATTAAAGTGGAACTATTTTTTTAAACTTTAAACATCCTTGAAAAATTAACAACGTGACAAAAAGATCAGTGGCCGTATCTGCTTGTTACGTAATAATGTCCGTACGTGACGCATATTCACAGTAATACTGCTACACAGAACAACACGTTACATTATTTACTACCAGAGCATATAATTACCGCTGGTTTCCATTTCAAGATACACTTAATTTCCGACCACATGTATAATTCTTTAATTAAATGTCACACTGTATATTAATTTATTGTATGAAGTCTTTCTTACAGTCGTAAATATGTCTTAATTCAGCATATACCAACTAAGAACAAGTTTTAGTTTGCTGGCCATTCTATTTTTGAACATATCGCCATATCCCTTATAAATTTAAATTCCACAGTAATTAGCAATCAACCCATAATTACACACATTCAATTAACTGGCATTTTGCACACTTGAACTTCCTTTATTATCTTTAGTTGATTACAGGTGTCTTTGAGGCTGACAAGCTGAAATTCAAGAGATACAGTTTGTTTTACGATAAAAATACTACTGGCATTATGGACACTTGAACTTCCTTTATTATCTTTAGTTGATTACAGGTGTCTTTGAGGCTGACAAGCTGAAATTCAAGAGATACAGTTTGTTTTACGATAAAAATACTGTGTACCATTATAAAAAGTTCCTTGAACAGATTATATAAAATGATTGTATTTATTAAGCGGCTCTGTCGGTGTGAAAATGACAATGCTATAAATAATGCTAATTACCACATTTATGGTGAAATGTTCGCACGATCTGTATACACAAAGAGTGAATGCTGCAGGGAAACATGCTTTTGGTATCATATAATTTTTCGTGATATCCTTATCATCCAATGTCGTGAACTATTATAAATTTTAAGGGACTCATTCACCACCTTCATCTTACCTCAGAAAAGGTCTTTGCATCTGTTTGTCGGAAGGAAACAAAGATAAATGCATAGAGATAGTTTATCCGCAGCAATTGCAGTCGTGCACGAGTCGTGTCAAATCCCTTTTTTAATATTTCATTTTATTGTTATAATTATAAATTCATATCATATCTTATGTTTGCGATGTCACACGTATGTGCTATAAATGTACCTATTTGTGTTCTGTTTTGACAAGAAAATGAGCGCTGCTGGCAGAGTGGGAGTAAAAAACAAAAGAATACGCCCAGTCCAACAACTTCAATTCATTGGTTTTTTACTTCTCTGCAAATACATAAGTGACAAAACGAGAGTTGCCAAGTCCTATTGGTTTCTATTCCTAGTCTTCCCCAACAATGCAAGTTACAATTAAAATATTCAATCAATGAACATGAATTAATAAGACAGTTCATTTTGTTTTTGAAATGATATTATTGATATGTGTCAATAAAAGCAATAATTTGCCAGTTTCTTATTTTTAATATTGTATTAGTTTGTTATGTAATGCAATAAAATAAAGTTAGCCACAGCTACACCCCAATAATTTAAAAAATACATATGTATAATGATGTATGTGGTTGCTCTGCCCTGCCTGTATTTTGGCACAAATATTGAGATTCAGCTTGACTTCCTTTCTTCTGTTTAGTGTGTCCTCAACAGGAAATAGTGCATCAGACTGTCAACTCCAACTCAACATTGTATTTTTTATGAGCACTACTTTTCATAAAACTCGTTGTTGTGCTTTGCGCTATGCATATAATTATACTCATATTATATTTGGAGTTATACTCGCATCTCAGCGGCATAATTAAGATATTTCTAAGGCGTTTAGTACAATAAACGGAAATACGTAAGACATGCAGGATATGAAAATGCAGTAGAGAGCAAAATGAATTGAAAAAATGTAGCCTAATGAATATTGCCTATCATAAGCTTTAACTCTTCTTTTGTAAAAAACCATACGATTTAAAAATTGTATATGGATAAAATAAATAAGAAAATAGAGAGGTTCACTTTCACAAGAGCGCTTGCAATAACGAGAGTTTCCGTTGTTCCACTATCATCATTTGGAGAAGCAGCACAGACATTAAACTTTGAATGATTTGGCTGCACAAATAAATGCTTCATCTTAATTCGTTTTCCTATTTATCGGCAGGCGGCCTAGCGGGAGTGTAGAAAGCATTACAAGACTTGATTTAAAATGAAATGTTCATTCATTTAAAAGTGACCAATCTTTTTTTCTTCAGTCATCAGTACTAAAATGTAG